>JAAGNO010008329.1:16433-35025 GCA_033439905.1 Ceryle rudis
TGAAGAATATGAAAGATTACCCCTGTGCTGTCCCCCCCCCCCCCCCCCCCAAAGTTTTCTTATTAAGGTGAAAGGGGCAAATTTTAAATTAAATAAAAAAAAAAAAAAAAAAAAAAAAAAAAAAAAGGCCAGCGACACCTATCTTGACATACCTGCCCACTCCTTGGATCAAGTATCAAAGAAGCTTATTTGCTTCTTCCCCTCTCATACTTCTGTTTTTTTTCTTCACAAATGTAAGTCTTGCATTCACATTTCCTGTTTGCTGGCATACACCATCACCTGGCACCTACACCCCTTTCCTAACAACACTTCAGTCTCTCAGAAAAGCACCTTAAACTCAAAAAAATACTGGGTTGTAGGCAAATGCAAACTCTACTTACGCATCGCACTGTGCACCGTACCAAAGGGTAGCTGACGACTTAAGTTACTATACCAATTATTTCTATCTATCGACCTGAAAATTTCTCCTTAGGTAGGAACATCAAAGCAGCCCAGATGTTGCAACAATGCTGAGCTACATTTTGTCTTAACCTCAAGGTAAAAAAAGGCATAAATAAATAAAATTTCTTTATGCTGCAATTCATAAAGAAAGAAAAGAAAAGGCAATGGCAACGTTTCACCTGCAGAGCAGCCCTTTTAATCCCCTAAATGTAAAAATCTAGTAATTAATAACCAAACCATTTTTCTTGTGTTTGGCCACGTGAGATGCTCATCCCAGTTTTACTGCTCCAGACAAAACAGGCTCACATTAGCAGCAGAGTTCTCAGGGTGCCACACTCGTTGAAAGACATGGACTGACATTTGCTGCTTGTCTAGAGAAGGAAGGGAATATGGCAACAGAAAACAACATATCGCTGCCCATTATGTACGCTTTGTATCTTTAGCGCTTGTAAGCAGCATTTCCAAGTCCCACTTCTCAAAATGTAACAGATGTGTAATATGCATCCAGTTTCAAAATATCTGCCAGCAATTCTGAATTAGTCCTGTGTTTTGCATCATCTTCATGAAAGTATAATGGAAGGTTGAATGATTCATTTAAATCATTTTCTTCCTAATTATTTTGTATTTGAAAATCCACAAAGAAAAAAGACTGGATTGTATTATTTTACTTCAAAGACACCATGGGAGGAATAAGTGCTTATTACAAAGTCTTATCTTAACTGACAGGAAGCTCAAACAAAGGTTTCGTTACTTGACTATGAGCATCTGAAGTTAAAGAGGAGTCAGAAAGACAAAAGAATTGGACAATGAGAATCCCTTTCCTCTTGCACTCGGCTTTGTTTTCACTCTGAAGTTATGCACAGATCACGATCACAGCTCCGCAGTCCATAGTCAGGAGCATAGAAATTTATTTCCAAAATGCTACACAGATTTTAGGTCTATATGTTGTCTATTGCTATACAGTGTGGTGTCTTTCTCCTCCCCAAGCTCAGCTGTTTTTGTTTTAATGAAAATAATAAATACAAAATAAAAAACCTGCTTTTCAGTACTGTCCACAAGGTTTTGCTGTGGCACCAAGGACTTAGCCCTGGAGTCATACCGTGCCTTATTTGCAGTGAGAGATACAGGTTCAGAAGGCCTAAGCACACTTACTTGGGAGATAACAGATGCTAATTCCAGCACTGCAACACTTTGTGCAGCTTGTCACCTTGGAAAACCACTTCAATACATACCATTTACATCCTGGTTAAGACGACAACAGAACACCCAAAGTAAGGACTACCTGAAGGTGTACTGACACAATACCTGGAGCAACATGGATGCAGAGTCTGCCCAGGAACACAGATCTGCAGCAAAGATGCTATTTTAAGCAGCGTTATTAAACATGAAGTACATCACTGAATACTGCAGTATAAGAGCTACCCGAGGCAGACACTAACAGATATTAATCAGGTTTAATTTTGTAAGTAAGAGCATTAAACTATATTTACATTTCTGAATGTTGATAAAGTTTAATGGGGCCTGAAAAAAGTACAAACACGTTATTGCAGCACTTCCTCCAGGCTGATACATGCTGCTCCTCAAAAGGGTAACATCAAAATGGCTATGCTGGTTCTAGTACCCTGTTACTGCTGCACACCACACAGGCTCAGGCTGAATTTTGCTTCCAGGTCTGCTCAGCGTCCCTTTGTAGCTGGTTGACCATCCACAGCCATTCCCTTCCCAACCTCAGGCCCTCTCAGCCCACCAGCACCCTCAATTGGAATTTCCTGCAACTCCTGTCATTAGCTCTTCATTGCCTTAGAATCCTCTCAAGACATCTGTAAAATGAAAGATATGGAAAATGTAAACAGCCCCAACCAGCGTGACAGATGTCAAAATCACCAAAGGCGGGAAAAACACACCTTTAGGAGCACTTGCCAAGTTGGAGCAAGGCAAATTCAAACTGCATTACAATCCGTGGACTCCAACCAGCCTGAGAAAGCCATGCGATACGCTCAACCGTATCGTGAAGTGATTTAACTAATCTGCTAATATCAAACACTACACACTATGTATATGCAATACCTTCCAGGACGAGTGAAAAACAAAATCCTCACGTGACTGGATATCAGCTGCCTCATTAACGATCTCACTTTGAAGATCAGTTTTAAGCACCAGGATAAATCAAAGCTTTTAGATAATCTTTCCATAAATTTTAATTTACACCTGTGAAGATGCAGGTAGACAAGACTGGGGCAGGTTTTTCCCCGCAGAAGCCACTCATGGTGTACTAAGTAGATACAGAGGCAGTGTGCATGTCTTCACTTTAATCCACCTCATAGCACAATGAGGATAGTTACTCTTCTTACCTTTCTAAAGTTCCTGAATTCTAGCGCTTATCTACAAAGGATATTCAAATGCAGCAGAAGCTTTTACACACATCCTTTTACATACTGTTAAACCCAAATCCACCACATGTTTATATATGTTTATGTTTGGGATGCACAGTTCTTGCTTTCATAAGAAAAAAATTCTTAATGCACAAAATAGCAGGTATTAAATGAAATCAGACTTAAATCTTTTTCAGACTTCAGTTGGTATTGATGCAGATAAAAACATTCAGATTTTCTGTTATTGGAAGACTTAAGCCATATGAGGAAAAACCTGAACTAAAACTCACAAGCACACACCTTGCCTTCCACACAAGGGAACTTTACTGGGGTTTAAAGGTACCCTGAAGGATCTATTTATTATTTTGTGAGTATACTCTTTAATAACCACAGTGAGAAATAATGGGGTACTTGACATTCAGGGCTTTTCCTACTTCAGGAGTGACAACATGAAGAAAATACAGGTTATCAGACTCATCCAACCATAGGTTTTACCATAGGCAGAGCTTCAATTATGCCCTCTATTCGAGTCACAAACAGGAATGTGAAGATAAACACCACTGTTGCAGAATTAGAAGGAAGCTAACGACACAGAATGATGCACCAAAAGGGAAAAGCCAGTATTTGGGAACAGCAGTAATGGCACATGAGGTAGAGAAAGGTATCAGCTGGAACAAGGACTGGAGTTGATGGAAAGAAGATCATGTGCTTGAACACTTGGTGTCTGCAAGGGTAATAATCTCCTCTTGTGTGTGTGTGGACATGTAAACGCTCTTTCTTCTTTCAAAGCTAATGCTGATGCAAACAGATTAAAGAGTAGCCAGAGAGTGCTTCTGCTGACTGATAAAACACTTTCATCAGCTAAATCAGTGGGTCTTAAAATAACAGTCCACTTTCTGTTAAACTATAAGCAATTACAAACAAAACGCAGCACTCAGCTTCCCAACACTTCAGTCATCCTACAGGGAACTAACACTGGCCCTCCAAAACAGGCATCTGCTTCAGCGTTTTCATATACAGTTCCCAGAAGCAGCATTTGGCTCATGCAATGATAAACCAGCCTTATGATTTAAAAATACACCAACCCTCCCTGCCTTTGTCATGCAAAGTGCTACACAAGTCTTGTGTATCTCCAGAAGTCCGAACATGAATTTTGCTGACTTTGGTTAATGTGTTAACTGTAAACCCTCTAAACAGCGTGAGGCATAGTCCCGTGTCTCACTCCAAAAACAGACCAAAAGCACGATTTTATAAACTAGATAAGGAACAGGCAAAATTTAACAAAGAATTGTTCCAAGTTAGATAACTCCTCCAAGGGAACGCTGGGAACCTGTCAGAGAAGGAAAACATGAAGTTCGTTTGCTTTTGTGTTCTGAATATGGCTGTTTACACTCATGGCAAAATGCATTTTTATGAAATCATGCCCTAGTAAGTCATAGGGAGTTTTGCCATCATCTTCAATGGGGTCAGGCTTTTATCTCTGTCCACAGCAAGCGGGAAGGATCTGTGTTTGCTAAAGGACCAACGCACAACCTCAGAGATGCTCCAAGGCAATAGACTACTTATATGCAAATACTGGAATGGGCACTAGTAGAAGTTGGGTTGGGAGGCAGATCAGAACCACCAACTAGCTTGGAATTTTGATTCTTTGCCCAGAACATCACTTTCTAAAAATAAAAACAAAATTCCCTTCTATCCTTTCAGTCAGGGAAGGCAGAAAGACAGAACAGAGGAGCTATACAAATTTGGTAGGCCTGGATTTACAGAGCTCCTTTTGTAAAGGATGTGTTTGAAGAGATAAGAGACAAGACACGATGCTTGTTGGACGTGGTCCAAATAACACAGCAGAAAGTGCAAAATACCATTCAGAAACTCACACAAGCCATTTCTATTTGAGAGTAGGAGAGTTTCAGTTGTTCTGGTATTTCAATGCAAGTTCTGTAAGCCTGCCAGCACAGCCAGAAGACAAGTCTCAAGGATTTTGGTAGTTCTACTTTGTCTTCTCTTTGGGGGAAGGACAGTAAACAGAAGAGAGCATGCTCAAAGGAAAGAAATGTTACAAATCCAAGTTAATCTCTGCCTTGGGTCTCATCCTTCATTTATTCCACTTTTTGGAGTGTTTTTTACTCTATGCAAGTAGATTATCCATAATTTACAGAAGGTATGTCTGTGAGAAACTTCTTATCAGAATGTAAATATTAGCTTTAAAAAATGGAACAAAAATTGTTCCCTCTTGCCCCTCTATGGCTTGATATTTGCTCCAGCAGCTGCTACTACTCCTGTTAGCCAGAAACGCAGGGAAATGAAGCCTACCTGAGCTTGCACACTGCTAATGGAAATGCACACTCTTCCCATTAGCAACAGTACTTTCTTACACTCCAAGCCAAGTGACAAGGACACATTAGGACTTTAAAAAAAAGCTACAAAACCTCTAGGGTTAGAGGTGACCAAAAGCCATTCGCTCAGCAATGATAAATGAACTTCGGATTTGCACTTCAGCAAGAGCCCAGGGACACAGTGACCATGGGGAACGCTCAACTGCTGCAGGGACTTCTGCATGCAATGCCTTGGGCAGTGGGCAGCTAACGTCGGAGAGAAGCACCCTTTTGTCTCCTTCGACTCAGCAGCCTGCAAAGATCGCCAGCAGCACTGGTTCGGCCTCCATACTCACCAACAAGCTTAGACTGTTACCCAGAGAAGCCTGCAGACCAGGAAAATTGATTTTGACCGGTAATGCCAGACTTGAAGAGGAAACATAAGCAAGGAGTTTCCTTAAAGGCACAAGTACAGGCTACTATCATCATTATCTCTAGACCCCGAAGACCATACCATCAGCTGGTATCTGCTCCATCTTCATCAACCCTACACTTATTTATACCAGCTGAATATCAAGCCTTTTACATTTACTTAAGGTACAGAAGCATCAGTGAATACAGATTTGAGTAAATCTTGCTTTCTAAAATATTATTCATCAACATATAATTCAAATGGTAATTAAGAAGGGTTCACATGATTGATGACACATTTAAATTACACATTTCCAGCATTTTTTTTCATTAAAGAGGTTACTTCCTTTCTCATGTGCCGCTTTTTCAACATGCAAGTCCATCTAACAGATGTCTCTCAGATCTGCTTGTCAATGTAACAAGTTAAGACTTTTTTTTATTACGATAAATGGTATAAACTACACAGCATTCTGTTAAACTCAATATTGACACATCTGCTTACCACGTGTATTAGTAGCCATGTCAGCCACTTTCTGAAAGGCATCCAAAAAGGCAGCAGCTGCTACTACTGTAGTCCTGAAATGCATACAGATAACAAAACATTAGCAGTGTCTCATTGCTGCCTATTTAATTATTGCCAAAAACATTTAGGCTTATAAAGAATATCACTGTGAACTTGCAGAGGCCACAAAAAATAACCTCTTTTGTATTTGAATTTAGCCTTTTCACCCCTTCGTTTCTTAATCCCTTCCTTGTTTTGTGTTAGCACTATGGGCTTGGAGGCAGCCACTCTAATTCCGTGCTGTGAATTGCACAGGACAGGTGCTATTTCAAAAGAGCACAGCCATCCCCCTTCTAGCTGATTTCCTCTGATGAACTAATATTAAGCAGTCAAACACGAAAAACAAATCTAACACACATTATACTGCAGCCATTAGTGTACAAATTACAGCCATTGCTATTTCCAGGGAACATGTATATTTTAACAATGGGCACGCTGGACCTTCCTTTTATTAGGATCCTGGCCAAACACTTTCCTGAATTTCTCATCTGAGGAGTATGAGCATCCCTTGAAACAGAAAACAGCAATTTCATGGAAATCGGCCTAGTCTGGAAATCTTCGGCAAGTGGAAAAGAGGGAAAAGAAGAAAAAGAAATCTCCAAGGGGAAAAAAACCAAACCAAACCAAACAAAACCCCAACACACAAACGCCACCACACAACAAAACACACCCCCAAAATAAACAAAACCGATTTCTGATCCAGTGCTCCTCCAAGCTGGTCTCTTCCTGAGAGGTACAGCCCACGATGCACCCCCACAATCCAAAATGTCAACCCCACTAGCCCCACCTCCCTCCAGGTTTGGAAAGCACACAGACTACACATGTGTTCAAGAGGCCAGCAAACCTGAGTTACTATTTTCCAAACACATTTGTTCCACATAAGCAGGCCCTAGAGCCCTAAACACCTCTAGGTGGTACCAGATTTTTCTGGTGGTTTATAGTCTGGTTGACCCAACTGAAGTGAAAGTAGGCCACGGCTCTAGAGGTAAAGCACAATTGTGCCCTCTCTACGGCTGCCTTGTGATTCTGCTTCTGCACATCATCTCTAACGAAAGCAAAAATCCTGAAGAAGGACCATCAACTTCACTTTGTTTCAAGAGCACACTGCTACCCTGAAAAAAGCCCAGGAGACCTGCAGGAAAGCTGATCCTCAGCCAGAAAGACCACAGGACAGCTTAATTAGGTCAGATTTTATGCAAGTCTCACTCCAAATATGCTCATGATACATAGGACATAACTGGCAGCGTAGTAAATGGCCCACTGACAGCACAAAAGATTTGAACACAAAAAAAAAAACCGGGCTTGAGATGATGAATCAAATGCATAAGGACACTCCATATGCCCAGGAGATTAAAGGGAGAGCAAAAAAATCCTGATAGCCAGCTAGCCATATTGAGCCCTGGAACCAGATAACCTTTTCTGGGATTTTCCTTAACAGTGTTTGTATTCATCTTCCAACCTTGTGGGTCAATGCCATTATTTGTGTATCATGTTGTTAATTATTAATTATATCGCTAATAACAAAGTTCCATTTCTCCAGTAACAAGATCTAGAAAGACCTGGCTCCAGCTCAGATGACATCTGCTCTCCTTTATCAAAGCAGACAGAAATGAACCAGAGGCAAAAGGCTCACATTTGCTAGAAACGAACAGCATATACTCAAACACAGGCTTTCAAGCTGCTTGCTTGCACGTTCCTGTAGCTAGAAAAGCACTACATTCACTGAACACAACACCATGGGGAATAAACAAAACTGTCCCTCATGCCTTCCCAGAGGCCTGTGTTTAAAGAATACAAAGGGCTAGGAAAGTTCTCCATTTCTCTCCTTTCTCTACTTCCTCTTGCTTCTTCCTCACTTACTGAATGTGACGTGATTGCTAGAAAAGTTAAAACCGCATGGGAGTGGAGTGTTTCGGGCCCAGCATGGCAGAACAGCACACTCCACCTGTTTAGGGCAAGAGACCCCAAACTCTCACTTCAGGAGAGGTTCACAATGCAACGCAGAACCTGAAACTAGTCTGTGCATAACCATCCCTTTTACCACTGCTGCTCCGAAAAAACCACTCATGCTCCGGAGAGCGCAACAGAAATCATGGGTTGGGGAAGAGCTGTGAAGAAGTGGAGCTTGGATTCATATTAGCGGCAACAGATTTTACAAGGGAATGAATTCTAGAGACAGCAGAACTGGTCTGAGTGTCATACATATGGCACTTATTAAGTAATCCAGAATGCCATTGGCAAAGTACACCCTAACAATTTAAGCTTTAATAACCACCAATAAAATGACCCAGCATGGGAATTCCATTTGTTTTTAAGGCAGAAGAAAGTGCTGTTAAGTCTGCCAAAGACTCTTTAATATTTCTGAGCCCTTATCTAATATGCACCTGCTGTATTCTACATTAATAAAAAAGGACCACACAGAACTAACTCCAAATGTGTGTTCTCTAAACAACAATAAACTATCTTTCCAATTTTCCATCAGAAGCCATTCAATTCAGCTCCTTTTATGTTTAACATTTACAGCTGGTGGTAGCTTACATATTTTCCCAAATACATTAAAACAGCAGCAGTATGATGTGAAAAATTACATACATGGGTGTTGACTATAAAATATGCACAATTTTACTAGGACATGCTTAGCAAATTATCCTGGCAGAACCTGCATTTAAACTTAATGTTTGCACATACAAGGAATTGTAGGGGCTCTTGACTGTAACACAAAACTTACCGGAGCTGAGACTGCAGTTTCCCAGCTTTATTTATAAAGTCTTCCCACACTGGGTAACTTCCCTGCAAGAAAAACAAAACACAATAATAAACACTTAATCTGAGCATTCTGGTTTTGATATTCCACATCAAATGAAACCAGAAGCAGAGCAATAACTTCAACTTTAGTAAAACCTAATCCATTAACACCAAAATATATTTCCCCAGCAAGTTCTCTCTCACATCCTTAAACGTCAGTCCCAAACAGATGGGACGTCAAGTTGTTCTGAATCCAGATGAAACAGGAGGTCCTCTGAGGAGGCTTTACATATGTTCCAAATGGAAACACTGGGGGAGAAGAGGGACTTCAGCTGAAGTAGAGAAAAGAAATGCCTTTGTTTGGATACAGCAAAACCAAACTGACTAGAAGTGGGGTGCTAGGACACTGCAGCAATATGTACAGAGAAGCTCCCAGAACCAAAGGCAGAATCCCAGTTATTCTTCATTACAAATGGATTCTCTGTGTCATTACCAGGTTCCCAGCCTCTTCAAAGGCACCCAAGAAACCCCAATAATAATCAGATTTTTAAAAGCCTTTTTTTTGTAAGGGTCTGAGTCAACCAAGAGACCCCCTCAAACACTGCCTTCGGGGTAACTCCGGAATCAGCAACAGAAAAGGCACAGTAGCCATAAGACAACAAACTTTCCCAACAGCTGCCCTATAACTGCAAGGCCTGCTTCCAAAACAGTCCCAAAAGACATTGGAGCTGATTTCTGAACTGAAGCTGATAAAGCAGTATGGCATCGAGTGTACACAGTTGTAAAGAAGGTTTAATTCTTGAAGTCACGTTTCCTGTAAACTTTTTCATCATTTTTTTAAATTGCGTTGAAAGTCCAGGTGTTCATTCAGAGCATGGACACCAAGTGCTCTTGCAAGTTCTGATCTTTATTTTCCAATGTTAAAAAAAAAAAAAAAGTGCTGACTTTTAAGGTAAAAAAAATAAAATCATCATTTTTAGACCAAAAAAAAAGGTTACCTTGCTCTCTGAAGAGCAAGTGCAGATTTTCTGTTAACAGCAAAAACCGTGGTAAAAAGAAAGCTCAACATTTCCCATTGATTGGAGTCTAGAGAGTAAAATAAAATATCCCTGCTTCCTTTAATAAAGGTATAAGACTTGCTGTTACCAGAGCAACGACACAATAAAACCCAGATAAGGCAGATCCTCAAGGCTAACATTACTTCAGCCCTGACTGGACGAGGTTGCAAGTGCAGTTGCTTGCAGAAAACTCAATCTACCCTGAAAAAACTGGTCTGCTTTGTGTAGGTAAAACAAAATCCATTGCCCACACTGCCGTGAGAGGCCGTGCCTTGTTTAGGGCAAAGACAGTCCCTTCCCCAAAAGCTGACAGCAAATTCCAGCTCCTCAGTACACTCCAGCGAGGCAGCTCTCAGACATTTACTAGGAAGTCTACATATTTTTCAGCAAAGCTTATGTGGTTTTTTAGCTAGAAAAAAAAAAAAAATAGAAAAAAAGGGGACCCCCCCAAATGCTGATGTAAAACAGGTGTTCATTAAACCTCATTGCAGCTACACACAACAGAGCCAGTGGGAAATGCAGAAAAGGAAGAGAAGACAGCAGTTACCTGGGTGTCAAGACCTAAAATACAGTGCTTTGTGCTAAGCAAAAACTGTCAGACACTTAAAAATGAAAGAAACTCACCAATTATTTGAAGCGGGGGGGGGGGGGGGTGGACTAGATGAGCTGGAAAGGTCCTATCCAGCCCAAACCAGTCTATGACTCTATGAACTACCTAACAGACTGCCTTGGAAACCCAACACACAGAATTCCTTTCTTACCTGCTCCCAGGAAGCTATACCCAACTTCAACAGCCTTTTCCAGTGCCAGAAAGCCACACGAGTTGCAGAGACCAACAGACCAGGTATCCCAAGTTCATCATCCCTGCATGCCTGATACTTGATTACAGTCTAACTCCAAGGCTGCACTGTTCATTCTGCATTTGCTCTGCACATGGTCCCGCCGTTTCTGAACACGAGCTGGGAACACACCACACAGTGAAGTGGCTCACTCTTGCTCCAGTTTACACCCATCATGAGACCCCAACAACTATGCGTGGCACTCAGTGTACAGATGGAAGGTGTTTACAACTATCCTGGATCAATCTTATCTGGCATAAATGGAGGTACAGTAAGAAAATCCTGCTGTGCACACCACAGCAGCTCCCAGCCTCCTGTGCAAATCGATAGGGAAATGAAGGAAGCCTTTGGTCATTTCATTAATATTTTCAAGATTAATTTTGAGACAGAGCTTTTTTTTTTTTTAAATAAAGAGTTGCATCACACAATGTCACAGCTTCTCTTCTTCACCTGGCTGGGTATTTCACGATGTAGTTGAGCATGACTTTCGTAACAGAAAACTTACTGTAAATTACCAAGTGAGACGTCAGGATATTAGGGAGCACTGGACAAAAGCAGCTCGCCAGGACAAACGCTGGCAGTTCCGTTATCACTTCCAGCACTGTCCACATATATTGTGGGGAAAAAGTTGACCTGGTTAAGGACTTTTCCATTTCAAACTATGATCTCTCAGGGAATGTGCTAAGGAAACAATCATCCTGCTGAATCATTTCAAGAATTTTACAGCCCAGATGATTTATTACCATAAAACAGGTCTTGGAAACAAAAATATGTGAGGAAACTCAATAACTATTAAATCAGTGTGGAAAACATGATGCTGATGGAATTGCATATGCCTCACACATGTTCTACCACTTTTTTTTTTCTTTAATAGAAAGTGTCTATAAAAAGCAAGTCTGTAGAATTACTTTTCAAACAAAAAAAAAAATAACCAACCAAAACCAGAGACCCAGGTATAAATTAAAATGACATTCATATAGGTAATAAACCCCCCCTCCAAATAAAAACACCACATAAAGGCTGTTTGACAAACTGCAGTCATCAATAATTTCAAAACCTATGCGTTAAAAACCATACTCATCCCTTCATAAGCAAGCTGAGACACATTTTGCAGGCTTACAGATATTTTTCAGTTGAGTCAATACATAGAAAACCTCACGCAATCTCTTAACAAGTCCACTTGTTAGCTGGTGTCAAACCAAATTCAGAGTGATCTTAGGTTTTTGGTATCACAATTCCTATGTGGATTGTGGTTGTTATCACAGGTTACACGCTCTGTTTAAGACAGTTAAAAGTATCTAAACTCTGCTGTTGTCTACTTGAAGTGAATCAGAAAGATGATCTGCAAGGCCTGCTGTCTAAAATACCACTGAAAACCACCCTGCTTTCTTGGCCAAAAGGCTCCTGCACTAAACCAGACACATACAGTCTTTGAATATTTTAATATTTTCAAAAATAGTCAAAAATAAAGCAGCCTTGAAGTGAAGCTGAAGTTTTTCTTACACCAACTGCTATTACAGAGAATACTAACAAGCTTTAGAGTCCAAAAGCTCTTTACAGCCCTTCTTGCATTCCTGCAGGTTCAAGTTTCATCAGAAACAGCCTGAGAAGGGATAAAGCCTTTCCCTACAAGCCTGTCCTCTCCACATCCTTGGACCACCACTTCTATAACAGCAATAATGCAGTTACAGGACACAGCCTTCCAACTACTTTATGCCTTAACGCAGTGATGAGAAAGCGAGAGAAATGATCTCCCCACAGCAACTCACCCTGAACCACGCAGCTTGAAACCAGGGATAGCTCAGAACAGCCCCACAAACTGCTTGTGCTACACTCACAGGCAAAGAAGTGAGGCAAATTAAGTGCCTTTTTAATTAAATGGATGTCTTGGAGAACAACTGGTCTATAGTCTTATAGAAAGGAAAATGAGCAATCTTCTTGGACTTACTCTTTGGATTGTCCTGGTTCACTTGAACAACTCAGTCACCGTTTATTTCTCTGCAATACAACAAAGAAGACAAATTCTGTTAAAAAAAAAGGTATTTGTTTGAACTGAAGTTTCTCATTACGCTGTTAATTAATGCTTGAAGTTGCTGTTTGCTTTTAGTCAGCACTGGAAAATGTTTCCATCATTTCTGTTACATGAGAGTGCTCTATCAAGATGAACTGTGGAGATTGCCTCATGATTTGAGGGTAAGACTGAACAAGGAATAAATTCCAAATCCTATTGCAGAGTTTACTGAAGAAATTCCTCACAGCCATGGAGAAAGTGAAGCAACATAAAAGAAAGGATTTAATTGCTCAAAGGTAGCTGTGTAGTGTCTTGTCAGACTTTGTGAATGTTCCTTGGTGGCCTCCAGCACCTACTTCAGAAAGCAGATGAACTTCCCTTGGTCTCAGGTCCTATCTGGGTGGGGAGAAGATCTTATTAGTGTTTACAAGTATCTGAGGGGTGGGTGTCCAGGCTCTTGTCAGTGGTGCCCTGGGATAGGACGAGAGGTAATGGTAGCAAGGGGAAACACAGGAGTTCCACCTCAGCAGGAGGAAAAACTTCCTCACTGTGAGAGTGACAGAGCCTGGAGCAGGCTGCCCATAGAGGCTGTGGAGTCTCCTTCTCTGGAGACTTTCAAGACCCTCCTGGACCTGTTCCTGTGTGGCCTGCCCTGGGTGTTCCTGCTCTGGCAGGGGAGTTGGACTTGATCTCCAGAGGTCCCTTCCAACCCCTACCATTCTATCTGCTGGCCTGAGGTTTCAGGGACCCTAAAACACCTCAGCAGGCATTGAATATGAATGGGTTGGCCACTATGTCCCGCTCTGTGCTTTGGATTCAGTCAGTGAAACCAGAAAGTGTATCTGTACCACACTGGGAATTCAGTGTTTGTAAAGCAGTTTGAAGATTAAAGGGGAAAAAAAAAAAAGCAAGAAACCAAATAACAAATCCAAAAATCTAAGTAGAGTTACAAGAGTATTGTCCTTAAAAAGAATGCTCTAGTGTTACATTCTTTACTTAGCCACTTAATTAGTAAACCTTTAGCAGAAGCATCAAAATATTCTCCCTTCCCCTATTATGCCAAACAGCGACGTGAAAGAACTACTCAAACCCCCAGAAAGAACTGGTACACTCCAGGTGAAGGAGTAACTAACAGGGGACATACTGGAAAATGGAGCACAGATACCTCTCATCAACCAAGGTTAGCACTGTTCTTCTGCTGCTGATAACGGTAATGTGCAAGAAAAAGAAATAAAAACTTTAGAAAGAGATGGAAAGAAGACCCCAGTCAGAAAGAACCCTGACTCTGGCTACAGGTTGCAGCCAGGAGGTGATAAAAAAGCAACAAGTAAATGACAACATGGATCTGTCAACCTGCTTAACTTCCCTTTCCAGCAAGTTAGAGAGTCAAGAGATACAGAGAAGCTGTGGGAACCATCACAGTCACCTGATGTGTTTGTTTTCATAGCATGTCATATTGTTTTCTTCTAAATCAGTAAGTGATGTATGGTCTTCTTCCTAAACGTGCTGTAGAAATGGATCCAACAAATGTAACTATTCATAGCTCCTGAAAGTGCCTGTGCACTGATCTTCGCCTGTGGTATCCAGCCTTTAGCAGCAGAAAGACCCCAGAGCATTCACAAGGAAACCGAGGATCTCCCGAATTCCAATAATTACACGTGAGAAGCAGCATCTTCTGAATCCTAATCAACTAAAGTTCTAAGATCTCAATACAAAATAAATACGTGTATAATCACAGAATGGTTTGGGTTGGAAGGGACCTTAAAGATCATCCAGTTCCAACCCCCCTGCCATGGTTAAAGACACCTTCTGCTACAGCAGGTTGCTCAAAGCCCCATCCAACCTGGTATTGAACACCTCTAGCGATGGAAGCATCCACAAATTCCCTGGGCAACCCATTCCACCCTCAGAATGAAGAATTTCTTCCTAATTTCTAATCTAAATCTACCCTCTTCTGGTTTGAAGCCATTATCCCTCCTCCTATCACTACAAGCCCTTGTAAAAAGTCCCTCCCCAGCTTTCTTCTAGCCCCCTTCAGATACTGGAAGGCCACCAGAAGGTCTCCCCGGAGCCCTCTCTTCCCCAGGCTGAGCAACCCCAACTCTCTCAGCCTGGCCTCAGAGCAGAGGGGTTCCAGCCCTCCTATCATCTTCATGGACCCTTAGATGAAATCATTAACACCTTTAAAAGAACCACCATTAAACTTGAAGATATTTAATTAGCAACACAACAATAGAGCTTTATGAGGTGTGTTTTTCAGTAATGACCTGGCTGCTGTTTCTGTTACGCTCGCCTCTAAAACACACAACCAATATTTGTGGGGTTTAAAAAGAGATCTTTCTCTCACAATGTTGTTGTGAAGGGGAAAAACAATCCAGAAAAAATTAAACTCAGAGTACAATCAAATATACAAAGGAAAACCACACGAGTCCAGATTTCATCATACTCCTCCAGATTTTAAATAGAACAACGTATTTTGGAGATGGGTGTGATCTGATCTTAGCTATGCCCCTTAAAAATTGGCAACTACATGTAATTCAGTGGCTTCTTATTCCAAATTCCCAACTCCAGTTGAAAATAGATCTCACAATGGAGTTCTACAGCTGAATATACTCTAGAGGAAAATGATGTCCTTTAATTTATTCCAAATTCATTTGCATGACAGTATATCATTAGTATATACAAAAAAAAAGTATTATACCAACAGAGGGAAATTCTGTCCCTTTAAAAAACCAACCAAACAAAAAACCTGAATTGAGCTTTTAGTAGCCCAGGTAGAAATTCATTTAGATATCATGTGATCTTAACAAAAAATGACACAAATAGGATTTCTTGCGTACCAAATATCTCCTAAATAGCTAAAAAGAGCCACATGGACAACGCAGTCTAAACATAACTGATGGAACACAACTCTCTGAAATCAACTGGAGTATAAAGAGAGATCTTCCTACCTTTCTGATTAGTAACAAATAAAGACAGAGGAAAGGAAACACATACTCACTTTCTAACTCCATCATCAACCTTGTTGTCCTGGAAACAACTCTCTCTACAAGAGAAGTACTTCACTAAAACATCTTCTGCTCCTATTTTGTTTTTCTTCTCCCCCCCTTCTCCACAGTGCTCTTGATGTTTGATGAACAGAAGAAATCTTTCTCGTACAACAGCACAGAAATTGGATTTCTTGCTCCCAGAAGATACCTCGTTCCATTGGAGCATGTAGCACTTACAGCAACATCGGGTTTGCATGAAGCCTCTGGAAAGGTTTGTAGTTTTGTTGCTGTTGTTTAAAATTACTTACTAATGGAGCCTTTCATTTTAGGAATACGTAGGGCTGGTAAAACGGACTGCCCACTTGATAGCAGCCCATTTTTCCAAAGGAGCAGAGTGAGAAATCTCAGGCTGTGGTCCACAGACATCGAAATGCACTGCATGCTCTGTCAGAACGGCTCAGCCCTCTCCCGTAGGTGGTGAATAGCCCTGAACACATCCAGACTGGAGCCCTGCACATAAAGAGATGTGCTGCACAGCTTCCTCTCCAGACACAGGCTATTCCCTCACCCACCATGAGCTTCTTCCTTCCACTGAACTCACCCAGAAAAGGAGGACCAAGCTCTACCCTCAATATAATAAATGCTCCCGTAACACTCCCGGTGATGAAATGTTTCCTGCTTCCCCAAACACCATCACAGAAAACAGCTTGAGTGTTCTGCTCACCTCCTTCTACTAGAAGCTGAAAAGCTTAACGCCCTCCCTGCCTGCAGGCAGCCACCTGCTTGTTAGCCACGTAGAAAAGCTCCTCGATGTAGGCAAGATGGAAACACGGAGTGTGACTGACAGCCACGGCAATCAACATCAATGCCTCCTACTGTTGAATATGACTGAATTCCTTCCTTCAGCTCCAGGAAGGACTCCATACAGACTGACCCCCAGGACAACAACCAGGGCCAAATCACAGAATCAGAATGGCAGTGGTTGGAAGAGACTTATGGAGAACGTCTAGTCCAACCCCTCTGCTACAGCAGGGTTGCCTAGATCAGGTTGCCCAGGATCACATCCAGGAGGGTTCTGAAAGTCTCCAGAGAAAGAGACTCTACAATGTCTCTGGGCAGCCTAGGCCAGGGTTCCATCACTGGAAAATTGTGCTGCCGCTTCTGCTGAAAAATGAATGTAAACCAGCAAATTTACAGTGAATTCAGCCTGTCTTACTCAGGTGCTGATATATTCAGGGTAGGAGTCCTCTCTTGCAGTTGAGGATCTCCGTGAGAGTGCAAAAAGGTCATAAACCACAAAAAAAATTCCTCATTTCTGGCTTTACAGTTAGGGTATGTGCTCAGACGGCAACAGAACCTGCAGAGCCAGCTCTTGGCAACATGTACCACTTGGGGGCTGCAAACAAAGAAAAAAAAAAAAAAAACCCACAACAAAAACCAACCCACCAGTCTTAAGGGCAGAACTTGGACTGCCTCTCATTCCCAAGAGAAAGCCCTGCACGCCAAAGTGGAGTAACCCATCCAGGATCAGCAATCTTAGCAGCTCCTGACCTTAGAGCAGCAGTTTCCTAATGCACAGAGCAACTGAGGGATCATCCCCCTGGCCCACAGATGAGCCCCAGCAGCACGGCTGGGCCCCATACAGTCAGGAAAGCTTTCCCAGCCCTAGAAGAGCATGGACACATGCCAACTGTCCATCAGAAACAGTCCATGCACGAGGAGTGCTGTCAGACTAAGAACATACCACCAGTTGAACAAGAGGAATCACCATGTCCCAGTTCCTGGAGCCATCCATGTCCTTCCCTTCTGAGCCTGGAATCAAATATTTTTATTTTGTTTTAAGAAATCTTCTCTCTGTGCTTCTACCAGAAAACTTTAAAATTAGGTTTTCTATGTAATAAAAGCTGGTGTTAGAAACCAGATGTATCTAGCAAACAGCAGGTTTGGTTTAGACCGTGACCCTTCACTCCACATCTGCCCACCCACTCGGCTTTTTGCTACGCAGCCCGTGTGCCTGATGCAGCAATTCAGCCTTACCCAAAAGAGTTCACTCCACTACAATAAATAGAAATGTACTTCAACACTTGTAAATTCTTACTTTTTCAATTCTCAAGTGTTTTGAGTAGATTTTGCCTCTCACCCTCTCACTGTCCCTGCCATGCATGTACTGTTTTGAGCAAAACGCCCAAGTCCGTACCGCTCTCAGACAGCAAAGATCACAAAACACTCTCTTCTCAAGGGAGAGGTATGATTTACCAAAATTATTCTCCCAGTGAGTCCAGGGGGGTTTTGGATCCTTCAGGAGCCCCGTGATTAAGAAGAGTGTGGCCAGCAGGTCCAAGGAGGTTCTCCTCCGCCTCTGCTCTGCACTGGTGAGGCAACATCTGGAGTACTGTGGCCAGTTATGGGCTCCCCAGTTCAAGAGAGATGAAGGAGAGAGTCCAGTGGAGGCTGCCAAGATGCTGAGGGGCCTGGAGCATCTCTGATGAGGAAAGGCTGAGAGCCCTAGGGTGGTTTAGCTGGAGAAGAGCAGCCTAATAGGGGAGATGAGCAATACTCATCATATCTGAAGGGCAGGGGGCAAGAGGATGGGGTAGTAGCCCATCTTGCATGGGTGCCCAGTGACAGGACAAGGGGCAACAGACAAAAACTGGAACCCAGGAGGTTCTGTCCAAATAGGAAGAGAAACTACAGGTCCTGATAAGAAGTCTGTCCACCTATTTCTGACAGGCTCCTTGAACTACTGAAAGGCCACCAGAAGGTCTCCCTGAAGCCTTCTCCTCTCCAGGCTGAACCCCCCCAGCTCTCCCAGCCTGGCCTCCCAGCAGAGGGGTTCCAGCCCTCCCAG
>JAAGNO010008329.1:35125-49613 GCA_033439905.1 Ceryle rudis
AGGCTGCGTGTGACAACCAAAACAACACCCAGAACAAAAAACCAAAAGACACCCAACCGTGGTGTGGGGGGGGGGGGGGGGGGGGGGAAGCTGTTTCCTTAACCCTATTAGTCTTACTAAAATCCCCTACTCCGAACCCGATCTCTCAATGTTTGTCTGCATGCCCTATATGCATTATGCATGTGTATGTCAGGAGCCCTGAAAGCCCTGACAGTAACAGCAGGGCCTCAGGCTTTACTGGATTCTGGAGCAAAACGCAAGCCGGCAAGCAGAGGATACCAAAGCAGTCTGATTATGTTTCCATCTCAGTGGTGTATTATCCGTCTAAATGCTCCTGATGGTATGCAGGAGATTGACACCAGCCTCGCATTTAGCTGCTTCACAGGGAAGCTTAAGACACTCCTATCAAAACACAGCTCAAGAAAACACCTTTATAAGGGTTTTTTTTTGTGGCCACCGTAGCCACAAAGGAAGCAAAATCAGAAGACTCACCAAGCATTTCCATGGCTATTTATTCTTTGTCTTTATAAATGTTTTTCTCTTCAAGCCAAGCCCACTTAAAGACGCTGTAAAAGCTCACTTAAATAGTTTGATGTATTTGTTTGAAATCAATGCAATCTCTTCACCCAGGCACTCCTACACTGTCTGAGAGCACATGATCTCATTTTGAACAGTAAAAAAACCCACAGTTTGGGTTTTTATATATATATATGTCACTGAATTAATAACGTGGATGGTGGGTTTTGTTGGTTTGTTGGGTTTTTTTGGTTTTTTTTGTTTTGTTTTGGTTTTTTTTTTTTCTCAATTGTTAAAGAAAACCTCTCAGCAGTGACATGAATTGCTGCATGATCTTGCTCAGCTTCTGGTAGCTTGACCTGTTTTCTGCAACTCTGAATTATCTCTAATAAACTCTTAATTTTCAGATGAGTCTATCTGTGTTTCACTAGAATTTGCTTAATTTGCTTTCACTTTTCCCTGCTGAAAACACACCCACGAGCTCATCTCAGTAACACAAAACTCAAGTCTTGCACCTAAACTCTGTCATCCCTTTCAGCTTTTCCAAAGGACACTTCCATTATCACATCTTTGCTGAAACCAAAATCCCCTTGATTCCCACCTGCAACGTAAGTGCACAATGCCTATCACTTCACAGGACCTAATAACCGGGGTTTTATCCCATCTCCAGCACCTATGAAGTAACGAATCCATTTAATGACGCTTACGGGGACAACCAAGGAGATGACACAGGAATCAAACTACTGCTGTAAATAGTGAAAGGCTCCAGTACCTCAGGGAGCAGCTCCTTCCCCAAAATCTCTTTGCATGCCACTTTGAGCACAGCAGCCCTGCTGTCACTCCATGTCTCACCTCCACATTTGCAATAATAGTTCTAGCTTTTGTCAAAGCGATCGTCAAGAGAAATGTTAACTGTGGTGAAAACCACACACCCAAAAGAGTCATAAAACTTCACTGTTGATTCGACATGTATTACCTTCTCAATTTAAACACAAAGAAACAGCAGGTGGAATTCAACATCTTTGTCTAAGAAGTGCTTTTACAACATAAAGCCACTTTTGAAGAGTGGTAACACAGTATTTTTAAATGCTCTTTCTCCCAGAGCTTCCTCTGCTGCTTCTGCAATTTCCAATTTCAACTGGCTGATAAAGGAAATCAATTTTCCCCCCCTTTAAATGTCAGGGTTACTCAGGCTCTGGCATTATCTGTGAGAGCAGCAGGCCTCCTCCACCGCCAGCCCCTCTTGGAGAAGAGACGCTACAGGAATCTGGGTCACAAATCCTCTTCTTAGCTCCTCAGAGGTTAAAATACAAATCGGTTACAGTGTACGTTTGTTGAAATGGTTTTCTTGAAAATCATTAATGTTTTAATCCAGGGACTATTTCCCCCAAAATAACTTTGGGCCTGATTATTTCTTCATCATCGGATGAAGAAATTCAACACGTCTTCTACGAAATGGGTGTTTCACCATCACTGCCTGGCACTCCATGGCGCCAGGTGCCCTCAAGCTGCTCAGTGGGGCCTGGCACTCAGCTGCTCACCTGCCCGCCCACTGAAGCATGTCACTGGTAAGCCATAACATGACATTATCCTACCCTGTTGCTTAATTAGTCGGTTTATAGGTGATTAGTCACCTGATCCCAGGGCCCAGCTCCAGCTAATCTACACTGAACACAGGCAGGGAACCACCTTTCCACCTCAGGGCTGAAAAACAAAATGGTGGCTCGTGCCTGTCACCGATGCAGTCAGTCCGCAATTAGGGACATGGAACAACTTTCCCTCAGGGTCAGGCACCACAGTCAGTGTTTGCAAGGCACTGGGCTGAGCTGGCAAAGCACCTTCAAGTGCCAGACACAAGCACCTGGACCTGCCAGCAACCAGCTAGACAGCGTCCTCCATGGCCACAGCTCCCGGAGACAGCTCCCCCCTGCTTGCTGCTGGCACAGGAAGGGAGGGGCACTATCTTCACTCAGTGAAACCCCCTCTAACACCCAGACCCATAGACTTCAGCAGATGTTTTAGTTCTTGTCTGTCTTCCTCATTAGCAATAAATTTCAGCTTTCGCAGTCAAATCCGGCTTGCTCATGACAGTAACAGATAAGCAATATCCTTGTCTTTTTGTCAACCTACGAGTTTTTTCATCTTATTTTCTGCCCCATCCCATTGAGGAGTGAGTGAGCAGCTGGGTGGGCTCCTGGAAGCCATCAAGGTCATCCCACCATACCAAGGAAGCACAGGTAATGATCATTAACAGGCAGTTTTGGAAGGAGCTTTTAAACTCTGGACAAATAAAAAATGTTAAAATTTTTTTGTGAACCAACACAGCCACACTACACACAAACAACTCCACAAGAGATTTATTGAAGTTTGTTTTTTCCCATCCTTTCAAGCCAGCAATCCTGCAGTAGGAGTGAGAAAAGACTGAGGTGAGAAACTAAACAATTTCTCAAAGGAAGGGTAGACTCGGAGCAAAGGGTCATATTTACTGAAATTGTTATTGATGAGATTTAATAGCAAGAATATGAACCCAGACTGCTATATTTATTTAAGATTACAACTTGAGTATCAGCAGTCTTGACAGTTTAAAACCATTTTGTCACTCCTTCTGCTAAGAAATTACGATTCTTCTTTTTCCATTAAAAGACACTTCCTTTAATAATTGATTTCTATGCACCCCCAACTCCCACAGACAAGATGCATCACATCTAAAAATCCTTGGAGGTGTTCTTTTAAGTGCTTTCACTTATCAGAAAGGCTTTTCAGACCTATTATCAGCTTTTGCTGGGACACCAAGTACAAAGGCAGCAGAAACAGTTCGGTATCTTGTTCACAGCAATAACCAATCTAAGCTTTTGGGGCAGGGGGAAAGAGACAGAGAGCTGCTCTACAGTAAAGCAAATTCAGAAACTAATTTTGGCTGTTCCAGCTAAAGAGGTAGGAGAGAAAGGGACAAAGCAGGCAGTACTTTGGTTTTATCTCACTGGTTGTCAAAGCAAGAGCTGTATGCCTTCCAGAAGAGTACTGAACAATGACTATCTGCAGACTTTAATAAAATGGAAAAAAACACCACTACACAGGCTATAGGAGTCAACACTTCTCCACCTCAGTGTAGTTGTTCAGCTATGACCAGCTAAAAAGCTGTGTCCCAAATACGCATCGCTGTTATCGAGCTTCACACCCCACAGTAACACATCCAAATGCCATACATCTATCAGTAGAACAAAAATTCTAACTTAGCTCCTGCACACGTCCTTCTACCCTTCCAAAGTAAATTACACCAAAACCAAACAGATATTTTTATATAGTTTTATCAGGTATCAGAATCACAAGGGTTATTATGAATGTCTCATTTCTGTGGCATTCACTATACTACCTCCAAGTAGCAAAGAGACTTTATTGTGCTAGACACCACATAAAGTCACAGATGTTACACACAAAGAATGGTCTGGATAATCAAGTATGGTTTGCACACAGAGACTATCACTTTTCCAGGGGATCTTCAACAGGCAAAAATCAGCAAAAAGGGGCAGAAAAACATGAAGTGCCAGGAAAACAGTAACAGTGTGAAAAAAACAAGGGTTCCGGCAACAGATGTCTCAACACATGGGAAGATGCAATGGTTGACAATCAATTTCCCTTCCCAGATAACATCTGGCACTGGAAGTTTTTCCTCTTTCTAAAAGAATCAGTAGTCAACTGGGGAAAAGGGCACTTGGCCAGCCACAACTTAACGGATACAAAGTGCTACCAAACACTAATACGTTCCTCTGTACACTCCACAGATTTAGCCAAGTCTATGACTCATGGATAGGACTGCCTAATCCTTCAGTAAGCCACAAAAGCTCCAAAACACAGAGGTGAGCAGAGAGAAAACATCATCTTATACAAAGTTCATAATAGCTCTTCTCCATCAAAAAAAAAACCCAACCAAACCTCTGCTTGTTGGCTTTGCCTCTTTCTAGGCTGAAAAATAAACAGTTGAGCCTGTCTCATGAAGCTTTCTAGGCTGCATCTGTTTCCCAATCACTCATGAGAATAGTTTTCTAGTGGTGCATGACAAGAAACAGTTTTATTGTAGCAGAGGAGTTTCAGCTGGACAATACATCCAACTGTAAGATCAGCTAACAGTCAACTCTAAAAAGTCAGGGAGTTTCTCTTCACTGGAACTCCTTAAGGAAGAGTAACACATTAATATAGAGACCTTCTAGGAAAGCATAATACTCCTGGCAAGGCAAGGAAGGGGACTACCTGACTGCAAAGTCCCTTCTGCCTTTCTAAGCTATAGGTATTGCCATGTGCAGGGGAAGTTTGAGCTTAGCTCCAACAGCAAAAGGGACTCTCAACTCATGCAGAACGCTTGCTGGGCCAGGAATTAAAAGTCATCAAGAGCAAAAGACAAGGCGTGAACTTCAGAGGATTTTCACAGCAAGAGCTGGATGCATGCATTATTGAATGGAGGAGGAGACAGGTACCAAGTCAGGGTTTCAGAGATTACAGTGCATACAAGTGAAAGTAAAAGCATGTCAAAGATCAGCTTAAGGTGTCATTTAACCTGTAACTACCGATCAGGAAATAAAGCAGAGGGAATTAAAATCAGTCTTAGATCTATACATCTATTTCCATTATTTCTGCCACTTGTTTAGGAACAGCAGGGCTAGAAATGAGTTTCCCTCAGCAGGCACAGTATAAATAGGCACATCAAGCTTTGCTTTCACAAGGTGATACATTATCACAACACTGCAAATCATGCAACAAGAAACTACTGAAGACATCTCATATGCTATTAAAAAAAAACCCCTGTCAACTAGATAAGTCTTCTATGCATCACAGAACCACTCAGTATTTTCAAAACTGTTTTGTTGTCAGTCTAAACAAAGCATTAGGACATTGAGAAAATCAGATAATGGCATGATATCTTGAGAAAGTCAAGACTAAAATCCTACCAGGAAAGTCCAAAAAAAGGATAATCACCCCACTGGGGAAAAAAACCCCACACAGATATCGGTTATTTCTACATTCCCAAACCACCTGAAGCTGTCTAAAGAATGCCCAGTTCCCTGATCACTGAAATGCACCACTTCTTAACAAGTACACAAGTATTTATTAGACCTCATTAACCATTTGAAGTGGGAGGGAACCTAAGTCTGGCACTATTTTGTTGTTAAGAGTTCTAGAGTCTTTAATTTGTATTATAATAAAGCCTGCGCTGCGCTAGCCCGTATTTAAACAACCCCGCTGGAGGATACCTGTTGCCCTATGGTTGTGACGTCAATTCGTAGTACAGCAAAAACCCATGAAAACCCCTGCCCCTTGGCTGCTGCATGGCATCCTGGCTTACAACCCAGCTTATGGGTCTCCTTGCTACATCTATAAGCGACTATGTCAAACCTGTACTGTCAGCAACCAAGTTTCATAGTTTGAAAGATGAAGAAACTCAGCTGTAAAGCAGCCACTTCATGGTTTAAATCCAAGACTGGGTAATTATCAAACAAAAGCCAGACTCACAGTGTGAGAAAATACATTATACATAAACATACAATTCCTCAGTCTCTAAACACAGGAAGTTATTCACAAGGTGGGGGGGGGTGGGGTGGGGAAACAACTAGCGACCTTTTATCCCATGCTACATTACTTAATGTCCATCTTTTTTAGTCTTCCAGAGGAAGCATTTAGTTCCATATTCGTCCCTGCAGGTCTAAACAAGTTTGCAAGCCTGAATAGCAGATTTCTCCTCAGAGACTCATCAATACCGCCTTTCATCCACTCAATCATTAAGTGGCCACTGTGCATACTCAGCAGCTATTTTCTAAACCCACAATGTTTTAGCTGGATCAAAATGAGGATAATTAAAATATCAGGAGGCAGTCATTCAAATTAATGCCTACATAGGACAGTCTCAAGCCAACAGCCCTGGGTTGGTAATGCCACCAATGCTACTGGGGCCTAATCACTTCTTCCCAAGCAAGAAGAAACCCTAATTTCTGAGCGTTCACTCAACACAACCTCCATCACGCAAGCAGTCAAAACAACCTCCAGGACGCAAGAAGTGGCAGTATCTATTGCCAAAGTACTGACAAGCATCTGAGCTGACCACAGAAGTAACTCACTGGGGAAAAGGTAGCGGCCAGGCAGCAGTTTTTAGTGCTTTTTGAACTTTGGCTCTTGCCAGACAGTGAAGTACAACTACGCTTATCACTGCCTACTTTCTCTCCATTTCACTGAAACGAAGAGAAATAAATCACTTTCAAGCTCTGAGTTAGACACTTGGTTTTCTCACGGACAATGAGCATGCATGAGCTTTGCTCACGGACAATTTTGTCAGAAGGCATCTCATCAGAAAGTTTTACTAACAAAAAAAATCCCAAATTAAGCCACTACACAAAGACATACTATAAAGCACACGTGACTTTACATGGCAAAAAATAAATCTCATGTTTGGGTGAGAAGCATGGTGGCAGTTTATGTGGAAGACAAAAATGAGAACAAATTTGAACCTTTATTTTGCACCCTGAACCAAATGTCTCGTTACACATTCATCACTAGCATTGCGCACACCAACACAAGTTCATTCCTGCAAGTGTCCTTTTTAAAACTATCCAAGGTGATTTGTTAAATGATGTTTATACTCCAGCTAGCATCCATGAATTAAAATGAATCATACCAACACTTAGGGCTGTTGACCAGAAGAGTGAAAAATACAGAGCTCACACGCAGCCTCACAAGACAGATGGCCAAACTCTTCATGATCTACCAGCCTATGGTTAAGATGCTCTAGTCAGGCCTCCACTACGAAACTGAGATGTCCTATAATTTCAGTTACAGATGAAGTTAGAAGTTCAAGACACTTGTGTTGAGAGTATCAGTCGTTTGCAGATGCCATCTCTTCTGCCTGCAAACACTGGGTTATCGTGGGGGAGGGGAGGAGAACCAGCAATATGTCTTAAGCACTAACAGCAATGTGGTGCGTATGCGTGGATAGAAACATATATTATACTGGGAGCTTAAAAACCATTCCCTCATTAACTCCGTGCTCTAGATGCACTCAATTCCATCTTGTCCTAGGGGAAAGGAGTAGAAGCCACTGAACCTGCAGCCATAGCTTGTCTTTCTGTAAAATGGGAGCCATTCTTTGGAGCTAAGTCACACACAGAGCACTTTGAAGATGAAAGCTGCTATGGTCTTAACCACAAAGCTACCAGACATTTCGTCTCCAATCCTTCGAAACTTCTCAGCATTCAAGCTATCTCACAGCCCAGCAGGAAGAAGTCAATCAATGTCCTTAAAGGTCAGCACATATGCCAGTGAACAGAACAGGGAAGTGCTTGGCACCTTACAGTATCAATGCAGACATCATTCTGAAATTGAAAACATAATGCCCTTCTATGTGGAGCCTCTTTACAGTACTAACTCAAACCTCTCTGTAGGCATCTTCACATGCTCTAAAGTAGACTAAAAAACCTTTAGTTCCTATTCTCCTCTCTGCCATGTAGTGGTTTCTGCTTATCTCCAAGACCATGCTGTCTCTGGGTAGACCATGAACCTTAAAAATGTTTTTCAGAAGCTGAGAACACAAAGACTGTTAAGCAGAATATGCTGTTTACAGACTGACAGGAATACTCTATCAACTGTTACAACTTCTATACTCTGAAAAGAAAAAAAAAAAAAACAACCCAAAACACAACAAACAAAACTGGGTTTTTTTAGGTATTTTATATCAAAGATTTCAGTACAGCTCACACACACTCAGAACTGAGGAAGGAAGCGGCAAACTTCCCCAGATACAACCCTCTGTTAGGTATTAACCAGCACCAAGCCTGTAATTACATGGACTTCTTGTCCTCCAACATTTGTTCAGTCAATTGTGTTTCATGCAGCACTGCACAACCCCTTCCACACTTACAACCTCAAAAACCCTGTTACGTAGCTCTTGGCATCCTGCCAGCTCCAGAAGTAGTACTCTTAAAAGACATTAAAAATCCTTGCCACAGAATAAGTGAGCCTCATACACACTTAAATAGTGAATGCTCAGCAATTGTATGAATTATTATTGCGCATAGGAGTATTTGGATCAAGAAAGAATGTGTCCCCAAAAAAATAAATTACTTGTGAGTACCTTCCCAGCTATGCCCTGTTGCTCGAACCCCAGTATTTAAGCAGGTATGCAGCTCTTCTCTTCCTGCACCATCATACAGCCGTCGCTGCACGTCAATCCCTCCCCTCCAAGATGTTTACTGAAAGATACTGCAGCTGCTTAGAAAGGGCAAGGAATTTCAGCACACACAAACCAACCATTTGGACAAGCAGGTTGTTGGAAGGCAAGAGGGGTAAGAAATCAGTACAGTCAGCTCAGCCCAAGGTGTCTTGGTGGTAAAACCTTTAAGGGAATAAAAAAAAAAAAAAATGGGGAAAAAAAGCTACATGGAGTGGAAATTTCACGCTTTTTTGGGGAAGAAACACGGATTTGCTAGGTTTGGAATAGATCAGTTGTCCTAAAGACTGTCAGGCAAGGGACATGCTGGTGCGACACAGCATGTGTGGGAAAGAGAAGATAGATTCCCTTTCCTCTCCAAGACTGTACCTGTCTGTTGCACATGAAGCATTTGGTTTTCTTTCTAATAGTTATCATCCTCAACAGCTGAGATGAAACTAGACCTTAAAATCATTGAACTGAACATGCCTAATCTCCACAGAGATCCCAAGCTTCAAATAAAGTACAGCTGCAGAAGAGCTGTCATATTACAACATATCAGGGTAAAACAAATTTGCCCAGTTTCTCTGCTACATGTGGGCTGTCCCTTGGATTAACATGAATGCAGAGGACTTGCAGCTGTACTTGCTGCAGTAACTGTCTCAGCATTTCTGTTTGTTTCATCAAGTATTTTTTTCCCCCTCTCAGTTTATATTATTTGTGTGAATAGCACAAGGCCATCCATCCCTTGCAAGCAAATCAGGCCTACTTAACAAATGGCTCTTAACCCTCAATGCGGCCACTCCTGGCTCCAACTTCCACTGAAAGCAAGGTTAAAATGCTGCTTCTCACCAGTCACTTCATAACAGAAGATCAGAGGCTGCAAAAACATAAATGTTTCTCATGCCAGTATTACTTGTGCCTTGCTCTTCCACTTTGACCAAGAGCTTTGCTTGGCTGAAAGCAAAGGTGCACCACCGTCTTGTCCAAGAGTCCCAGCAGCAGCCGTGGAGTGAAGCGTTCACCTCCTTTACCGTACTACAGTGGAGGTTACTGACAAAAGCTTGATTTTATTGAGTTTTCAGCTAAACAACTATAAATCAGGCACATAAACTAAGAGAATTTCTAAAATTTTCTAAGATTTTACCCTGGTTTTGTTCACGGACAGGAGGACATTTGCAGTCAGTCCCCCTCACACGTGCAAGCCCCTGACATATGGGGAGATGAGTGAGACCAATTGGTAATCTGCATCAGACCTGTGAAAAATGTAGCAAATCCCTCCACTTGGTATAAATGAAGTCACAGACAACCTGTGTTCATCCAACTGCTCATTACTCATCTTCCCCCCCCGCGCCCACCCAAAGGGTGTCGGGTGCCCTACACATGCAGCAAGCCCCTGCTCCGCCAAAACACATCCTGGTAGAAGAGGAGAAACAAAGCACATTCAAAAAGCAAAAGCACTACAAGTGACGAACTACAAACACAGCCACTTTCAACATTTTCAGAGGTGTTTTCTTGCTTTCCTTTCTCCTTAAGGGTAGCAGACAACAATGTGATTAAAAGGAACATAAAATCAAGACTCAGAAGGAAAAGCAGCATTAAGGAGAATCTTCTCTGCAGGAGAAGACAAGATCTTTTGAAACCCATCCGCAACAGGCCCTCCCAAAAATTATCTGCACTGATTTGCTTTGCACTACAAGAAATATTGAAATTAACAGCACATTACAGCATCTCATTTCTCAATTGCCAGAAATGAGTTACAAACCATTCAGATCAAATACTCCCTTCCCACGGGGAGCTAAAGAAACTATGCCGCATTCAAAGGGAAACCACATGGCGCTTGCATGCGGCACACAAAACTACTCCTCTGAGGGGACATACACATTTTTTTTTTTTTTTGCTTTATAAACTGTGACTGCGTTGAAAAAGATCTTGCATAAGGGAATAACAAATTATAAGTGCCACATGCTCACTGATGTATCGTAGGAAACACCAGGGCTCTGACAATGGACCAAAACTGAAGGATGGGAAGGGCAGATTTTTTCCCACCTTTATGATTCTTTAATCTGATCCTGAAATCTCAAAGCATCGAAGTCCAATTCCACAGCACACCGGTCAAGTACAATTCCCATTGCAGACTTTCCACAAACAACCCTCTCACCATGTACACCACATACTACTCAGCAGATGCGACCCATGTTTTGCATGGAAGATGTGGACTTCCCTTGTGAGGAGACTGAAATTCCAGATGTACATTAAGTGCTGTATAAATTAGATGTTTATTAACCAGTCTCACATTTAACTCAGTAACATCATTTCTCTAAATCACTTGACTTTATGATGAATTATTTTGGAGCTTGTTTTATTGAGTATTAACCACTAAATTATTCTTGGTAGAGGATGGAGAGAGATTTGGGGTTTCTGGAAAAAATATTAAAGGCAGTTCAAGAGACCTCAGCCAGCAAGATGTACTCTTGCTATAAAAAAAAAAAAAGTGATGTGTGAGTCACACTGGCATATATTGCCCTCATTAAGTTCCGAAGTTAACACAGTACAGAGACAAATGGAAACAATCACATTACTCAGGATTGTATTTCCAGTTTCTGTAACCTTGTTGAGATCAAGGAGAGCTCAGAATTAACAACAGGTACACCTGAGCTGTTTCTGTGTTACTGTGAACAAAGAGAAAAATCAGTCCACGCGCACTGTATCTTCATCACCTCAGCTGCAGCACCCATCTGCATCCACTGGCAAGACTTCAGAGTCATTTTAATATGCTGTTGATTAACCCTAGCATCTTTACAACGAAGTTTAAGGCAGAGCAATACATAGGATAAAAAGAACCTGCAGATTATTTAGTTAAAAAAAAAAAAGTGGATGCTGCAGCAAATCCCTTAGCACTGCAGGGCATGTGGGGCCTTGATCACAGCGTGTGATGAGAAATAGGCACAGATAGGGCACTTGGGTATGTGTGGGCAGACCCCTACGCAACATCTCCCAAGATTCTGCCAGAAGCCTGCCCACACAGACCTGAATATGTGAAACATCACTTAAAATGTTAATTTTCACTTTACTACTAAAGGTAGGATTAGTTGAAAGGTTCTGGTTAGCTGGCAAAAAATAGCTACTTTTTGTTATAAATTGTCACGATCCTTTGTGCACAATTCACAAAGAATCGCAGCGCATCTCAGCAGCAGCACAGCATTAGCTGCACCAAACTGAACTACGAGTAAAAATTATTTGTTTTACTCATGCTAAATAATAAGCTTTTTTTTTTTTTAACCATAACAACCACGACGCTGCCAAAGATCCACTGTGATTCCTTCCAAACCTCCCCCCACGGTAACTGCTAGTTCACAAAACAGGTTCCACTACTGTGGAGGATTAAGAAAAAGATATTCACACCTGTGCCCATCTCCATAAGCTCATGTCAACATGTTTCTGATGAGCAGCATTCCCATGCAAGTCACAATGTGTAAAGGAAAAAAAATAATCCACGCTGCAAAGGCCCATTTGCTTAAGAGCATGAGAAATCAAATGCATCGCTTATGGAAAGAAGCAAAGAATAAACACAGTCGGTGTTCCTCTGTGCCGAAACCCAAAACCACACTTCATCTGGAACAGAACATCTCCTGCATGTTCCCCGCACAGCCCACTAAAACGATTCCAGGATTTGTGATTGTTTCCTGCTGTTTGGGGGGGGTGGGTGTTGTTTTATTTTGAAGTGCAGTCATTATTAAAAATATAAGGGGGTTGAGAGCCCAAGGAAGAGCACCGCCAGGACTGCAGCATTGTCTCGATGGACAGGCACGCACACTCTCCTCCTCCCTGCAATCTGCCTGTTCTTGACAAGCCATGCTTTTAATCAAATGTTTCCCAAGGTCTGTTGAGAGGAAAGTGTATATGAAGCCTTGCCAAAAAACAACTTCAAGTGCAAACAGCTTCTCCACCTCCCAAAAAAATACACTAGAAGCCATTCACCTCTACCAGGCTCCTTCCTAGAGCAGAGCCTATCCTCGTCCACCACTCTATCTGGTGGCTCTTTCTCACACAGCCCTCACTGCTCACCAGCCCTGCACCGATTGAAATACCCAAAGAAATCCCGTGCTCCTGGCTGGGAGAAGCGCAGCATGCACAGTCGGTGCCTTTAAATGACAGTGGTCCCCCCGTTAACCGGCATGTCCCTCAACATCTCCCAACAACAGCATCCTTCCTGGCCGACCCTGGAAAGGAGACAAGCTGCCCTTGTCCAGGGGAACACTGCAGTATTCTGCAGTACGGCCGCGCCAGAGGCAGGCGCCTGAAGCCCTGGGCTTTGGGAAAGGCATGACTGGCAGAACACAGCAACAATTTTACGCTATTTATTTCCACAACTGAAGGGCAGGAGGCACCCACTCGTCCAAAGAAAACCCTGCAGAAGCGCCCTTGGCTGCCAAAGGTAGACGGGGAACACCTCTCTCAGAGGAGCCCTTCGGGAGAAGGGGTCAGCGCAGCCCGAGATTTCTGGTGGCTGGTAGAGAGGAGAGACCTGGCAACTCGAGACCTTTGCATTCATCCACAGAAAGAAGCAAACGCCACCTCCACAAGCACACACAGGGTGAAAACAACAGCACGTAACCGAGCAGCAGCTGTAATCCTGGCATACATCAACTTTTGAACATCTCCAGGCTGAGATTTATTTTTTTTCCATCGTGCCCATCCGCATGGCACAGAAATCCCTACATTGCCCTTTCCAGCCCCACCCCACAGCTGATATGCACCGTGCCCATCTCCTCCACGATGCTCCCTCCTCACTGCATTTGTTCTGCTAGCGATCTGACAGTCCAGAACAGGAATAAAAACAATTAAGAAAAAAAAAAAAAAGTGGAGGAAAAAAATGTTTAAAAAAGAGACAGATTTGGAAAATGCTGACCCCGGTGCGAGGTAACAGCCTGCACCTCCGATCAGGAGAAGCAGAAAAGCGAGGAGGGCGGGAGAGGTGGTGTCCTGCAAGCAACTCGTAAGCCCCAAGCCACGGGGGTGAAGCATTTGCAAGCGGCCCCTTGCCAGGCTGCTTCCACCGGCGGGGGACACGCACCCCGCATTTGGGGCCGCGTCCCCCGCAGCAGCAGCCGCCGCCCAGGGCCGGGCGGGAGGTCACGACGCCGCCACCGCCCCCGATGCGGCTGCATCTCATGGTGCAAAGTTTCACCGGGCCAGGTGGCGAGAGGTTTCTTCTCACCTGGACCCCCCCGGACCCTTCAGCCTCTTACCTTCATGTCGCTTATGATGGTCTGGAAGAGCCCTCCGAGCGCACTACATTCCTTCTCTATCACAGCCTCCATTTTCCTCGCTCGAGCACACGGGAGGAGGCAGAAACTGCTGCAATTTCACTACTAAGCTACAGAAAAATTAAACACCCGTGGTCCACCTCACGCCAAAAAAAAAAAAATCAAACAGGACGGGTGGACAAACAAGCCGATATAGGCAACGGGGGGGGGGAACCAACACACCTGCACCCCTAAACTGCCTGCACCTCAGAAATTTAGAAACGGGGAAAAAAATAAAATCCAGCGCTACCAGCGCCTCTCTCTCCTACACGCACCTCCCCGCCCCGCCGAGGAGCGCCCGGGGACTCAGAGCCGAGCGGGCACTACCCTCCCACGCACGGGCAGCCGCGAAACCCATCTCCGCGCAGAACGGCCCGAGCCCCGGCGGCGGCAGCAGGTCCCCAGGCGGGCGAAGCAGGCGGCGGGCGGCGCTGAGCGCCAGCATGCCGCGGGCGAGCGAGCGGGCGGGCGGGCG
>JAAGNO010008330.1:0-92480 GCA_033439905.1 Ceryle rudis
ATTGGCTTGCTCAATTTTAACAATGTTTTAAAACCAAAAAAAAATTATCGTGCTTTTCCTAATACAAATTAAGGGAATTCCTTAATTCCGGAATTTAAGGGGTTCTGGTAAAAAGACTAAAAAAAAAAAAAAAAAAGAAGATTTTATATATAGTTTCTCTTAGTAACAGAAGCAAACCCAAACCTTTCAATAATGGTAATATAAGAGCTGCAAACTCTTCTTCCACATCCCTTATCACCTCCCAAGTTAATTTGACGGTGATAAAATCCACCCTGATGTACCTTCTTCCCAAATAATCAGGATTATGAAAACAAACACTAGAGATTTTTCCCCCTTCGCAGTCGAGCAGGTGTTGCTCCTGCCCACACTCATGTGAGTTGACCAATATACAAAGAGTTTTGAGTGAAGGTTGGGATTTCAAAACTTAGACCAAGGGAGCTGGAGGATTTGGCTGGAGGGAGTTGGTTGGGTTTGCAGAAGAGAAGACAGTCAACTCATCACTTCAACCACAACAATTACTTGGAAAAGCTGCAGTGGCAGCTTGTAATAGCATACACTTGTGGCACTTGTAATGGCATACCAGAAAGCCACAACTTGCACATAGGTCCCATATATCAAAACTGTCTTTTTTTTAGAAAAGGAATTATAATAGACTGATAAAAAAATGTAAGTGCTTGAATTTTGTAACAACCAGCCTTTAAGTTACGCTCTTGAGAGAGTGTTTTGATTGTTGATCTATCTGCAGCTGACCTTTAGAACCACTGGCTTTGAGAAATTCTTGGTGATGTGGGCAGTTGTTGGCTTATATCCAAAGTTCATACATTACAGAAGCATAAATTCTATTTTGATGCTTCAAATAAATATGTAGAAAGCTCCAGGCTCCCTCTGACTACAAAAATATGGCAACTTTCATAGTAGTTGTATGTCATGTTTGATCATCATTCAGTGTCTTTCAAGTTAACTCCATTAGGAAGAGAAATTGCGGAGGGATTCAGGTATTTTTATCCAATCCTGTCGATTTTGCAAAAAGGAAAAAAAGAAACACAAAAGCCTTGAAGATAGTCTGAAACAAATCAGAGATACTTTATTGTTTTCTAGCCTGCACTCAAACCTATAAAGAGACTTCTCTGCCATTCTCTCCAGATTACATTTCCAATGTTCTTCTGTCTCCAGGACTTTGTCGATCCTTTTTTTTTTCCCACTTCTGGAAAATACACACTCCAGTAATAGTATCTTATTGCTTAGATCTGAATTTTGGCCCTGGAAAAAAAAATTCTTTTCATGATCCTTTTCTGTTTCTTGTTAATTTTTCGAAGCCTATGTTTTGGGCATGGAATGCATTCTTTTTTATTCCAAAAAAGGAGTTTATAATCTTCTGCATGTCTCCTGAATGAAAGACACGATCACACCGGTACAATTTAGTTAAGCTTCACCCAACAACTATGAGCTTCAGATATATTTTAAGACAGGTTATAACAGCAGAGGTAAAATAAAGAAAAAAATATTAAAATTATGTAATCTAAAATCTTCCTGAAAAGCAAAAAACATGCAACAATAGCATGTGCTGCTCTGAGGTGATGTAAAAGCCCATAAGGATATTTGCGAAGACTGCGTGCTTAAGTGAATGCCTGAAGAACATAGAGTAGCCATTGCTTTCAGGTATCTGCTGGAGATGGAAGTGGTAACCCAAGGAGTGTATGTTTCTGACAGTGATAAAAGAACAAATATTCTCCTTTAGAAGAGATAGAGGGAGAGACTTCACTTGTTGTTCTTGTTTGCTAAATTTCACTCAGGCACATAAAAATGTTCCCACATAGTTACATGGGGTCCAAAAACAGCTTCAGGAGAATGACCCTGATTTGGACCTTCAACTTTTAACACGTCATTCAGAGAAGCTTTTCCTACCTCCAGTTTTACCAACTTCCAAATACACTATATTGGATGTGATGTGATGTGATGCTTGTGATGAAACCAAGTTACTAACTGATTCCTGGTAGGTAGCTTGTGCCCAGTGCAAGATGAATACTGGAGAAGAGTTTGAAGTTACTGGAAATGAAACCCTTGTTTGTTGAGAAGTTGGGGGTTTACGCTTTTTTTTTTTTTTTTGCCTAATTCCATTTGCAATTAAGCCATTTAGTGAAAATACTTGGTCAGAGCAGAATGAGATTTTTATGGAACAGTAAAATATTTAATATGTTTATGTTCCCCAAAATAAAACCAAACTGAAAGAGAGCAAAACACAGAAAACAAAATGTTGTTCTGAAATGGGCAGACTAGATAAGTCTTTGCTAGAATGCCTCTATTTTTGCCCTAACTCTGAGCAATGCTATGCAAGTGACAACACCCTCTTTCTAAATAGGAGATGGGGATTCTCCATCTGTGATGAACACTGATCTGTTACAGTCCTAATTTACTGCTGCCATCCTGATCTAAGCATTATACGAGAAAGTTTTTCCCTTTTACAAGCTCTCTCAGCCAGATTCTGGTTCACCAGGTCACTTAAGCATATATTTGATGTGCACAAGCAATTTCTTGAGCTTAAGGGAGGACCTGACACTGCCCTACCACAGTCAGCAGACCCAGGCTGTTTGAAGTTAAGCACATGCTTAAGTGCTCTGCTGGATTTTTGCCCAAACTGTCAATCTTTTATAGTTAATCATTTATCACCCTGCTTATGTGCTGGTAGTTATGCTTCACTGTGCAAATATGTAAATTGCTTTCATAAAGCGCTGCACACCAAGCATAGATAATGCTTTCTCAGCCCTTTACAGTTCTCCAGTCCTGTGACATTTCAGATAGATCAAACAGCACTTAGAACTGGCGAGTTACTTCTCTGTTAATTAAACAGAATCATTACCATGTTCCTCTTTTTTATAGTGAGGTGCATTCACAGACTTGCAAAATAAACAATGCCATTTAGCTCTGACAAATATCACACATTTTGCTTTTAAGGAGCATGTACATCAATCCACCGTATGCACATGGCCACTCCAAAAGAAAGAAAGGGACCGAGCTGTCAAATGCATAATAAGCATATTTACGTAACTGTGGCACAGGTTAAGTTAAAAAACTGCCTACAACAGTTAGCATTTGCAATGTATCACAAGGTAATTCTCCCAAACACAAGTGACCATTTTAAATTTTCTTTCCCTCGATGAGGTTAATTGATATGAACTAAAAAGGAACATCACTTCCACTTACCTGTGTCCTGTTACTTTGTATGCAGAGAGCTCACAGCTCCTGTGATCTATTTTTTTTTCCCCCCAAAGTAATTAAATTGCTAAGAGGAGAGAAAATATAGTTACTGCCATTCAGTTCCAGTACATTGCAATGGAAGGTAGGCAGCAATGATGCCTCACTGAAATAGAGCCTCAAAATACAATTAGTTGGCGTTCTGTAGATTGCAGAGCCAGTTACTCTGTGCTCCTGCCCATGGAGCTTTCCATGCATCCATTATTGAAAAGGCAGCTTTTCCCCAGATACTAGGTACTTTTGCAAGACATGAATATCAGGAAGAGAAAATGACAGTCTGCTTCCTGGCTCTGTAAAGTAATTTTGGTAAAAATTTATTCTGTCAAGAAAACTGTCTAAAAAAAAAAAAAAAGGCAGGTAGACAACTTTTCTAAGAGAAAGCTTGAACACTTCTGAGATTGAGTCATACGAAAATGAATTAATGCCGACAGCTAGTCTCCTAATCATCTCCACCCCAAGCTTTAAGTATCATTAAAAAAGAAATCCTAAACAAACAAAAGAAGCAAACAGGCTCCCGCATGACAGACCTACTGAACAGGACAAAACTCGTCCCCTCAACTATCCTGGGCTCAGGCACCAACTCTGCAAATGCTCCCAAGCTTCTGCCATGGAGCCAGGCTGGCACACCTGGTCCTTGGCCACTCAGGACACAAGTGGAGACGCAAGGGTAGCAAGGACCCTCAAGGAAAATGGACAAAAGCCATGCTCAAGGAAGAAAACTTAGGCAGGGTTTTCTGCATGGCTCTTTTGGGATTGGCAGGGAAATAAAGCCCCAGGAAATTGAGGAGCCTAGGACAACGTATCAGAAGGCTTGTGTTTGATTCAGGTCCCAGATGAAGATCTGGTGTTCAGTAGGTCTTCCTTTGCTACGTAATTTAAAAATGACACACACATTTCATTTCTACTTTTGGCCATAAACACCTGTCAACTGCCAAGTAACATAAAAGAAACTAAGTTCTTAGCATTTATAAAAAAATATAATGAACTAAGGTTAGAAGAAATTCAGAAAGACACTGCTTGCATGAAAAAATGCACAGCAGTGAAACAGGTATTTTCCTTGCACAGTAGGTCGAATCTAACAAGCTTCCTACTCAAAACCCATGATGGAAAATATCCACTCATGTCTAGAAATCTACTGAGATGAAGACACAAACATCCAAGCAGCTAAATATAGCTCTGGATAGCAGTGCCTTGAACAGTAAGTTTTAGCATTTCTTAATATGGAAATTGTTACCCAAAAAAATAACAGTATTTTCAGATCCTGTCTCTGCTTGCATGCTCATTGGGATTCACACCACCAAATTTCAGCCCCCATTAAAACTACCCTGCAGTTTTTGTCTTGCACTGTCTCACATGTCGAGAAGGCAGAATAATGGTGTCCAGCACAAAAGGCCACGTCTATTGAGATATATAAAGGTTACTCCACAGAAAATCAATATGAGCACTGCACTCAGAATGTCTTGGCCTTTAGCATTTCTGCAAGAGTGATAAGCTAAGTTTAATTAGAGGAGTTTAGGTCTTGGTCAGAGATTTCCACAACCCTAAATGTCAGTGGTTCAATTTTGCAGTGTTTGTTACTGGACACAGGTGCTTTGGATCAGCTTGTGGTTGCAGAAGCTTGGGGTCAGGCTTGGTCTGGGACTACTGGAGCAATGCTGCAAACTTCCTGAGGATGAAGAGAAGGCAGCAAGAACAGCAAAGAGCTGTGCTAGTGACACACGGCTTTCTCATATTTCTCTTTGATCGCAGTACAATTCAGGTCAGGAAGGACCTCCTTGCAGTGGAGGTGACACCCTAAGAAGCAGGGCTGCAGATGGCAAGAAATTCAGAGCAGAGGTGGGCTCCATCACTGCTCAATTCACATTGCAAGTACATTTGTCTTTCTCTCTTTTCCTCTCAGAGGAAGCACTGGATGATAGCCAGCCATTAACAGGTCCGCCAGGGGTACTGACCCAACTGAAAGGTAAACCTGTATGTCAGCTTCACCTTATGTAACACTAAAGGAAATAAAACCAAAGCAAAAGGTATTTGCTTTTACAACTCACATGGAGAATAAAATGCAAACAAAAATAAGGTATGTTTTCCTCTATTTCCATTTGGTACTATCCACCTTCAAAGTCAGAAAGTTATGAAGCTTGCTGCCAAGCATAAGTGAATAAAAAATAAAGAAAATATCGACAAGCTTGATTTCAAAGTTGATGTGAAGGGGACAACTGCCATGTTTTCAGGCTTCTCCTTCCCCTTTTCAGTCCTCCTCAAATGTTAAAACACTTTGCCCTGCCCCAGGAAGAGAAGGGAGCCCTTGCAGGAAGCAGCTGAATTTAGAGCCTCTTTAAACTGATAAACTAGCTTAAACCCTGCACATCCTCATTAACATAACCAGTCCAGCAGAGACTTGCAAATAAATTGGTCGCCACCAGCCACTGTGACAGTCAGCTCCAGCTCACCACTGATCTGGTGCTGTGCCACACACATGGCAGTAGTACAAGATAGGTTCTCAAACCTTCCCCAGACATGGCATTTCACAAAACAGCTGCCCAAAGGCACCAGTCAGGAGAAAAAAGTCAAAGTTTCTTGTCTTCAGGCTGGATGAAGCCACATGATGATGGAGAAGCTGCCCCACTACTGTGATATAGAGCACACCCCAGAGCAGATGCAAGAGATGTTCTCCCTTCCCCATCACAGCTAACCGTAGCTACCCAAAATATTATCTCCAGCTGTCTCCTGCTCACAGCACCCCACATCTGTCAGGATGCAGCAGCCAGCTAGGCATCCTTCATGTTCTCATTCTTTTTGCCACGGGCATCTGAGAGAAGTACCCTCACTACCCCAAGGACACAGGAAAAGAGACTGCAGGATTCACACAATTTTGAAAAGTGATGAGCACTGCACCCTTACAGATTAGCTGGGGTGCCAAGGAGCTGAAATGACATTTGTAATATAGGTTGGCCAAAGCAGACACTGCAGTTCAAGGGCAATGCTTGAGAGTATTGATATGTTCATTCATATCTTTGTTCTCATTCAAGACTGTAGCAGCTTTAAAACAGCCATAGCACACATTGAAATCGCCAATGCTTGTAAAATGTGATTTACTCCATGAGGGGGAAGGGGAAGTAATTTAGTTTGACTCATAAGAAGTTTTGATACAATCTAAGCTTCATCATCTCTGGAGAAGCAGCTTACTCCCTGGACAGATATAAAAAGGCTGCTGTGTACAGCCCTGATAACACAAAAGCAGAAAACAATTCCTAATGCTGACGATTACAAGATCTTTGTATCAGCTGTTCTTCAGTACAGCTTCCCTTGCAATACACCACCTGATGGGCACTCCACGTTTGTGGTTAGCTCTTCAAGGGGCCATGGCTCTCAAAACAAGATATAAGCTTTGCAGAGGTTTTTACACTATGAGTATTGTTATTAAAAAAAAAAAGTAAAATAAAGGTGCAGCTACAGGCATAAATAACAATGTCAGTATACATGGCTTTTCCTGCCTGCCGATTTCACTGTCTGGAGTCTCCTCAGCTCTAGGAGTCAAGAGTGCCTGCAACTCTACTGCGGCTGCAGGAAGGCAGGCAGAAGACCTTGTGGCAATTCTGCCTTCACGCCCTTAGCAGAAAACACAGGCTGGGTGATACCTGCACTGGCTTGCAAGGCTCTGCTGGCTCAAAGCCTCCCTTTCTGTGGCATGAATCCTGTCTGAGTCCCATGAAGAGGAATGATGCTCTAAGACTAACAAGTAGAGGAAAAGAAAGTTTAAACACAGCTAAGTACAAAATTTTCTTCCCTACGCTAGTTCCTAAGGTTGCAGAGGACTTTTTATTGCTGATACTGTTTCTGAAGAGGAACATGCATCTGTAGGAGGGAAGAATCAACTTTGTCACACACCCCATGGGGCTGTGTAAAGTAGCTGAGTGGGAGGATTTTTAACACCTCCCTGTGCTGGTGTAAACCTAGAACTGCAGGCCAAGACTTCAGCAAGAGCCTCCCCTGGGGAGACACAGGAATAGCATAGCCAATCCTGCTTTTCCACCAGAGCTGCTCTCCAGCACTCCTGCAGCCTCGGCTAGAAACTGGATTCACAAATGGCACAGAGATGCAAAGGACTAGCAGGGGAAAGGGCAACTAAGGTTGCTACCATTATGGCCCAACCAGAGCAAATGGCAAACAAGAACAGACCCCTGCAGAACAACACTGGGGAAAAAACAATGCATGTGTTGCAATCGTTCCCTCGTGCTCATCATCCCCTTTCTGCTCTTGCAGAATGGATGTGAGAATCAAAACCTACTCTGTTGAAAGAGACACTATGAAAACTATAAGCAGAAAGAGTAATTGATGCATGTTGTACTTAGGACTTCCATTTCCACTTGCCCACATACCAGAATATATAGATTATTCTTACTACCATAGATGACCAGCACTAGATGCAGTGTGGCGAGATGCTGGTTTCATCCCCCTGTGTTAAGAAAGACATCACGCTTGAGCTCCTGTGCAGCACTAGTCTGTACATACCTCCAATGTTTTCACTTAGTAGGTAGGACATCCACTTTGTCTTCTCATAGATAACAAGCAGTTTTGACATGCTAGCAGATGTGCCTTCAGGGTGGCAGCCCTGTGGGTCCCACATTCCTACTTATTCAGTCAATTCCTTCACATCACATCAACACCAGCTGTTCAGCTACTCCCATCGTTGAATTTGCTCTGCAAAATGTAGTCTTCCAAAGAAATCACGCCAGCAATGAAGGCTGGGATGCTCAATGGTACAGCTGCCTATAGGTGTGTGTAATGAAATGACAGCACTGTAGACAGAGGTTTCAAGACATCAGTTAGGTCACACAAAGGTGACGATACAGTACCCCACAATGATATGGTACACTGTAGATACTTCTAGACTGGGGCAGAGGTGGAGATAACTCTCCATAGCAGAGACTCACTGGATCTAAGGAGAACAAATGTGGCAGATTCCCATGCTTACACACAGGTTTAGCTGTAGCTGCAACTTTCCACCTGCTTATTGTTGCTCTTTGCCTTGGCTGTACGGTACAACTACCAGCGGTGGGCACATGCCCACCTTCTGGCATGCAAGTCTGTGGGTATAGTCTGTAACAAATGTGAAATATCTTCTGTGACTGAAGCCAGCTGTGCTAGTAACATGCCCAGTAGGACCACTGGACCACTACCTAGTGAAAAAATGACTCCCTTTCCAGTGCTCAGACACTCTCAAGAGGCACTCTGAAGCTGCACAGATGACTGCCGGTCCATGATATCGTATTTTTCTAGCACTCAACAAGAAGATGGAGGTTTGTCACTGGTTCCTCCCAGCCAGATTTCTTGCAAAGGGATGACTAGTTTCCAGAGTGTTAAACAGATGTGTGACTGTGGTCAAGTGTCAGATGGGTGTAAAGAGTATTGGAGCAGCCCAATGTCTAGCCTTGGCTGACAGCATCACATACCCTATGCATCAGCTCCCCGATAGGAAGGCCTGGCTGCAAGTTGGGAATATGATACAGGGATATTACATAGCACAATTTTTAGTGATCCCATCATACAATGGGGCAGAATGAAGAAAATGTTTTCTTTCACTTGCTTCCTTCATCGTGCAAAGAGATCTGCTTTAGAGGCCCATTTATTGATTGTATAGATGAGAAAAGCTGTTTCAAAGGCAGGACACCTAGCTACATGCAGGCCTTCTGCTGAAGAGGAGATACAGTTTTTATTTAGGAGATATAATTTTGTGCAATTCTCATAATAGGTGACTTCAGGGAATTGTGAAGCATTGAGGTGTAGGTGGGTACTGCACTTTGTGCTATTTCATTAATTGTGGGCTTGTGGTAGGGAAGCTGATGCTTACTGCTGGAAGAGCTGCCAAGTTACAAGGCTATCTCAAAGTCTCATGTGAGGGATTTACAGTTATGGGTACCCAGAAGCACCCTGGCTCTTTGCTCTCACAATCAGCATATAACCGGGAAAGTTGTATCTGTGTTTGATTCATAGCACCACCATTACCCTGGCTGATGCTTGTAATGAAGAGCAGAACACAAGTGAGAAGGAAAACAAGGAAACAAAGTAAAAAAACAAACCTCTGTGTGGTACCACTCTATGCAAATCACCAACTCCAGCTGCAGGTTCATGACCTCTATGCTGATCTAACTCCGGGCTGCCACTGACACAATCAGTCCTAACCTTCCTGCCTGCCCTGTCAGAGCTGGCCCGAGGAATGTGAATGCTATTTTACAGTTCTTTAATCAGGTTCCTTTTCAGCTGGATCAATTACCTGAGCCATCATAGTGCTCAGCCTGCCCAGGCACAGGAGGCAGCAGCACCAGTTTGCACCCAGGTTAGCTAAAAGCTGCTGTCTTACAGCAACAGTCTCGTAGCACCCCAGCCATTAAGGCAGGTTAAGCCTTTTCATAATCTCACACGCACATTGACACAGTTGGCACAAGGCACGGCCAGTGTGAGATACTCAAATGTGTATGCTACATTGGCTACTTACAAATCGGTGATCTGTCCAGAATGATCTCATTTATGCTTTAGTTTGCAAGATGCTTATGTGAGACATAACTAGAACTTTGCAGACTTCTAGTGAAGCACATGTGAGAGAAACAGCTGGCAAGTTAAATAAAAAAAATCAAAACCAAAACAAAAGATGGCTATTTATTTTTTTTACATAATTTTGCCATTTTTTTTAGTTACAAGAAATATGTATACTTGGAGATGAAAGCTGAATCATTTTTAGCTCGATTGATGTCTAAATGTCAATCTCCAAATACAAATTTCATTAATGAGACAGCATTTAATCTGTATCAGCAAAGCACTCTGATCCCTGGATGGGATTTTTGGCACTCTAATCCATTAACTTATATTTACATTCCAGAGGTGAGGAGCCGCTGAGGGAACTGGGGTTGTTCAGCCTGGAGAAAAGGAAGCTCAGGGAAGACCTTCTCACTCTCTACAACTACCTGAAAGGAGGTTGTAGAGAGGTGGGGTCAGTTTCTTCTCTCAAGTAACAAGTGCCAAGCAGGACAAGAGTAAGTAGCCTCAAGTTGCACCAGAGGAGGTTTGGATGGGACATTAGGAAAAACTTCTTCACAGAAGGGGTTGTAAAGCCCTGGAGCAGGCTGCCCAAGGAAGTGGTGGAGTCACCATCTCTGGAAGTACTTTGAAGATGTGTAGAGGTGGCACTTAAGGACATGGTTTAGTGGTGCACTTGGCAGAGTTAGGTTTATGGTTGGACTCGATGTCAAAGGTCTTTTCCAACCTACATGATTCCGTGTGACCTGAGGTCCCCACCATCTTGACAAAAAAGACTCAACACAGAAAGGGACTTCAGGGATTGCTTCCACTTACTGAAACTTCTGTTTTGTCAAGAGAGCCACTGTGACCTCACTCCAGCCAGGCAAATTTGTCCTTGGTGTGATGATGCCTAGGAGATACTGAGCTGGGCAGTGTGGGGTGTGTGGGTGAATGCTGGGGCTTGCTGGTGGTGCTGCTGGTGCCTGTGACATCATAGAGACCAGGCTGCAATGGGTGCTGTCATTAGGGACATCGTCAGGCACCCTCACTGCTGTCTGACTTGGGTGATCAGTGCATCTAGCATGCAGGGGGAAGGCTGAGCTGGATGGGGCAGATGCCCAGAGGCTTTCTAACCCAGAGCAGAGTACTGCCCCCAGTACTGGCCAGCAGAGTGGCTTGGGGTGGATGGGGCTCATGCCGTCTCCAGTCAGGGCCTGCAACCCCTTCAGGCCTGGTGACAGCAGAGCTCTGATGCTTTTCCAGGACAGCCCATTGCAGCATTGGTGCAGTGCTCACAAACCCTGCCACCTCTTTCCCACCCTCTCCTATCAGCTCCTGCCTCGCTCTCTCCAGCCCCATGCTCCCCCCTCCTACCCAGCCCCACTGAGCCCCCTTTTTTTCCCAGGCCCTGTCTCTGGCCATTGCTGCCTTTGTGGCTGTGCTGAAGCATGATCACCACATAGATGTGGCCACATCCAAGCGGATGCATCAGGAGGTGATTTGGATGCTGCAGAAAACTGAGTGGAGCTCAAGTGGGGAGGAAGACATGCTCCTTTCCCTGTTGCAGCACTGGCTGTCCAGGAAAACAAAGCTCCCCTCTGACAGCTACAGTGATCAGGACAGCTCCAGCATGAAGGATGATGATGAGGAGAAGGAAGACCTCAATGCCACACACAGTGGTGTCAGGTCTTTGTGTCAACCTTATGGACAATGCACGGCCTGCCCAACACACACAAGGTGGTGAGAGCTGGTAGGGGAGCTCCTTGGTGTCTGCCAAGTGCTGTGCAAGAGGACATTGATGCCACAGATGCATCCAGCCATGGGGATGGATGGTACCCATGAAATCTGGAGTGTCTGAGAACACAGCATTGCCTAGTGCCTGCTTGCGTGCATACAGTCACCCCCCCAGGCACTCCTTGAGCCTGGAGCTGGACACCGTGGGGCATCTGCCAGCAACATGTCACAGGATCCATGTGGAACTGGAGTGCATGTGCTTTGAGGGAGTAGCTGGAGGGGTACATGTCATGCTTTCTCCACCACACCAATGGCAAGCTGCCAAAGGACCAGAGCTCATGCCTCCTATGCACCCTCTGCACATGCTTCTACTTCAACTTGGAGAAAATCACCTCTTGGGTCTAAGACTTGGTGAGATCAGCCTGGCTGCTTTTGCCTTAGTCACACTACTGCCAGCTAATGGTGCTGTCCTCCTCCCAGACCTGCGGGCTCCAGTTGATGGGCATCTTCAAGATGAACATCTGCACTGAGTTGATTCTTGCAGTGCATCATGGCAGCTGACCCTTGCTTAGGCAGAGGTCACCTTAACCAGCCACACATCATGGTTGGAGACCTGTGCTGCTCTCAAGATGCCGCTTTTCAGACTCTTGTCAAGGAACACCCAGCAGGACAATTTCCATCTCAGAGGTCTGCAACTCTGCATCCATATCCTGGTGGTCACAGGCTTTGCCACCCATATCTGCGACCCTGAGGACGTACCTTCCCCTCATTCTGGTTAGGGCCTGGGCGTCAATTTTGGACATCACGACAGAGGATCTACTGATCCCAGAAACCGCCTGGGGAGTCTGCGATGACACCACTTAAGAGGAACTTGGCATAACCAGAGCTTGGAGAATTTCTGCTGGTCCAGCTGAAGATGCCATTGCAACTGAGGCTCCTGTTAACACCTTTAAGAGGATGGGACCACCCATTCTTTCTTTTACAGTTTTCTGCTCTGCTTCCATTTTAAGGGGAAGATGCTCCTGTGAGTGTAAGCCGGATGGGAGGGAACGAAGGCAAGGGAGTCAGATCTTTCTCAGGAGAGACCACTAACATGTCTACAAGCACAAAAGCCAGGAACAAGGAGCAAACCATCCCCAGGCCATGTCACTTTCTCTCACACATGAAGATGTTGAATTCCTTTGGGTGGCCTGCTTGCCTATGCTCACAGGCAGATAGAGCAAAAGTATGTCTAGGAGGTTCCCAGAGTGCGTGGAATAGAACTTCCTGACACGGTTGGTGAGGGCAACTAGGGAAGATGCTCCACTGACCTGTTCTTTGTAAACATCTTTGTAAACAGAGAAGGACTTGTGGGTGATGTGATGGATGGAGGCCACTTCAGGCACAGTGATCCTGAAATGATAGCATTTTCAATTCTTGGAGAAGAAAGGAGGGAGGTGAATGCAGCTGCCACCTTGGACTCCCATAGGGCAGACTTTGGCCTGTTTAGGTTGACATAGAGTTCCTTGGAAGGCCATCCCAAAGGGCAAAGGTGTCCTAGCAGGCCGGACATTCTTCAAGAAGGAAATCTTAAAGACCTGAAAGTGCTGGGTTAATGGTTGGCCTTGATGATCTGAAAGGTCTCTTCCAACCAAAACTATTCTATGGTTCTATGTTGTTTCAGAGGAAGCCTGAGGATGGGAACAAGGCAGGAACTTTTATTGCTGTATCATACAGAATGATGCTTAGTCCTTCTGAACAGTTCAAGTCTCTGTGTAGTTAGCAGCTGGGCCAGTCCATTCATCAGCATCATAAATATGGTCAACGACATCACCAACACATAGTGGCTAATGCTACAAGGAGGAGACAAACAGTGAGAGAAAAATGCAAATTTGCAGAGTAAAACACCCACACCCTGACATAAACAATACTCTGATTTTTTTTTTTTTTTTTTTAACTAGGCCTAAGTATTGTCCCAGTATGCAATTTTATATATGCTGCTCCTACAAGACAGCTATTATAAAAGTACTAGTGCATAAAAACTAAAGTCTGTGACAAAATAAAATGGTGGGGACAAAATAGAAAACACAACTGAGCTTATAACCAAGTGAGTAAGAGGTACTGGGTGTATTTTCCATTCGTGACTGAAGCCATTACAAAACCTCCACTTGATGTGAACTGATAATACATAATCAAGGGAGAACTTGCCATTAGGTAGACATTCCTTGGCAGTGAGACAACTCTGATATTTATGTCAGCTAAAGTGCAATTTTCCAGAGGAAACACTATTCCAATGATGCATAGCTTTCAGAAAAAAAATCACTATTTTTTCACTCAACATTTCTAAAAATTGCAGATTTCTCTGCTATGGTAACACATGGTTTTAAAGAGATGAAACAAATGAGTTCAAGAGTGGCTAATAAACACAGCAGGAAGATGCAGATTCTGGGTTAGGAAGCCTTTAAGTCACTAATGATTAAAAGGATAAGAAGCAGAGAGCTTGCTCTCCACTTGCTCAAATTCTGCTACCTTATGTTCACTAGTGTTACAGACTATTTAGGGTCAGACTGAGATTTGACATTGGATATTCAGCATCCTGTGTTCAATTGTCTGAACTGAGTTGCCATTAATGTAAACCATTAGCCATTAAGAAATTAGAATTTTTCCAAATCCAGTGACATTTCAGGCTAGAGTTGCAAATGAAACACTGCTACACCTGTGTCCAGCACACATCCAGCTGTTTGTTCTTTTCCTGGGGCTACTGGAGATACTGGTGTTCTGATGTGAGAGGTACCCATACCTCCTGATGCACCCATACCAACTATTTCAAAGCAGATGGCTCTTTAGGGCAAGTGGGGTAACTTCAGACTTGAAGTCTGAGTTTAGTCAGAAAAAGGATTGCAAGGATAACTTGCCAGTTTCATGATCTGAAATTTCTGCCAGAGGACTCATTCAGTTTGAGAGTTTAGCCCTAGAAGAGCAGTAAAGCTCATAATGCTGACACTATCAATCCTCATGACCCCAAGACTGTGACAACCCTAGAACTAGCCTAGTGCAATTTAGCTCTGTGAAGCAGAGAAGCCACCTCTTAACAAAGCTGGACTGCTAACCAGTGTGGGAGAACATATGTAACCCAGAAAAGTTCACTAATGAGTGGCAGCTCTTCCAAAGCCAGGTTACCAGCAACCAAAATAGCTAAGGTCTGACTAAAGTTGATGGAGAATACTGAAAGGGTCTCACGCTACAAGATTTTTCTGTTTCCGTTGAGTCTGACTAAACCTTCTCACAAATACCCTGCTCAAAATACATAGTTTTAAGAAATCAATTACAAAAATCCACCAGCATAAATGGGCTCAGACCTCAACAAGCATAATCCACCACACCAGCCTGCAGCTTGCACCTGTGTAAACTCCCACCTGTATGCAGTACAACTGAAAATATTCACTATTTGAACAACTCAAGGATTAAAATACCAGTTATGAGCCATCTTTTCTACATGCCTTTCCCTGCAGATTTAGCTAAGCACGGTGGTATGCCTATGAGCGACATATTCCTGCCCTGTTTCTGTGGGAAAGGTGTAAGACACAACAAGAGTATAAAGTCAACAGACACAAAGCCAACTTTCACCTGGTCAGTGCACTTTGGACTTGCAGTTCACAGCACATTTACAATAAAAAAAAGATAACACAGCTCCCTCAAGAGCTGCCATTGGAAGTCCAACTGGGTGTGTTATAGGTTCAGTTTCAGTTCTCCACAGGAAAGTATGTTTTGCCAACTGAAAGACAAACCCTTGTTGTTATCTTCATGGTGTAATGTGCTCTTGGGAACTGTATAAGCATCACCGGTACAGAAGTTTGTGTGGTTAAGGGAAAAGTCACTCTGGTTAATAGCTGGATGGCTTAATGCCTCATGCATTACTGATAACACCTCAGCTTTCCTTCTTACCTGGCACCAGAATTGTAGTTTTTCATGAAGGAGCAACATCACTTTCCTTCTAGTTTTCAAATAAAGCTTGAATGAGAAATCTGAAAATCGGAAGCTAAATGAAGATACTGCCTTTATACCTATAGACACCCTGAGACAGTCACCAGAGGATTGATGACTTGCTGCCACCAGCACAGTCCTTACACAGGCATCTGAGTTCCTGTCTGCCCCAAAAGGAACTTTTCTAGATGTGGGTGCTAATCAATGACTTTGTGTCATAGAAAGGGGCTTTCTCAAAGGAAAAAAGTCTTCGCAAACTCTGTCAGTCAAGGGACTGGGTCCTCTAAATTTCTGCAAATAAAAGTGCTGCACACACTCCTCCCTTGCTATACTGCAAAAGGCTGAAATAGTTGTGCTCCTTTATTAAAATATCAGATGTTGATTCAGAGTAAATATATATATATTACACCGTAGAGCACAATTAAAAACAATTTCAGTCTACTTGTCACATAATTACAAACAGCCAGCATCTCTGATGCTAACTAGTACTTCAGTGCTTGCAGGAAGCTCTGCTTGGTAAAGAAGTTCTCCAGCTGGAGAACTGTTTAACACTGTCATTAAACAAAACGCAAGACTCAACAGCGGTACAAGAAAATAGAATAGTGGGCACAGTGGAGCAATGCTTATAAAGGATGAGATGAGCAGGGACAGATAATGGTAGAGAAGAGGTAGCTGGTGTATGGGATCACGGATATCTACAGTAAGGTAGCACTGTTCAATAGAAAACCAAGTGCCCTATTTATGGATCAAGGACAATAGGCAAAGCTAGTCTTAGGAAATTTCTCTATCAGGGAAGAAAATGCCAGTTTCAGTGGCAAGGAACCAATAGGAGAACATGAGAGGTACTACCGTCTTCTGACTTGCTTTGAGACAGTGTACATCAGTGAAAAGTATGAATCAAAGACAAGCAGTATCAAAGATCAGCAAAAAATGGGGGTGTGGGGGGTGAGAGGTGGTGGCAGGAGAGGTGAAATCATTCTTGCTCCAAAATACGGCTTTCTCCCAAGACAGGCTAATTCCTAAAATGGTAGACCAGATTAGGAGCTGGGAAGACAGGAAGATGGAGTAAGTTACCATAGCAATTAAAAAAATAGAAACAAAACAAGCAAAACAAACCCAACTAATGCAGGGACATGGAAGAGCACTCTCCAGAAGAGTCTGAGGACCTTATTTCTACACAACATGCTACTTTGATGTGGGAGATTGTTCCCAAGCACACACTGAGACCCCAGATTTAGATTCTGAATTTTAAGTCTCTTTGCATTTCCAGACAGGATCTTATACCCTCTCTCCTCTACTTCACACAAAACAAATCACAAGGCACATCACTCCTAGCTCCTGCTTTGGATATTATTGCTAAACACTGTTTTCCTCCTAGTTTTAAGATCTTTATTTTAATAGTCAACCTAGAAACCCAGTATCCCAAACATGAAATCAATTTTGTTACCCTAAAAGTTAAAGAACGGTCTCCTGTCCTATTATATATATCCCCTGAACTTTGAAACTGCAGAACAACAGTTAAGATTGTATCTTTATCTTCTAGCACCTGTTTAAGAGAAAGGGAATAGTACAGTATAAAACTAAATAATAATGTCATATAAAAAAGCTTTAGGGTTTATCTTGATTATCTGAATATTCAGCTATTTACAAATTGTATATACTGTATAGATACAATAGGATTTAAAGGCTGTATCTAACTATAGGGATCTACAGATAAACATACCTTTTAAGCCATAGAGAAATTATTTTCGTGACAAAGAAGCCAAAAAGCTATTCCATTTGTATGTTATTCAAAAATAAAATAATCTGTCAGAACAGACTTCTCATGATCGTGTACTATAAACACTGATACATCAAAAATACTACAAAAATGGTATTATTTTTATGAAATGCAATGATGTATTCTTCTAGGGCATATGATGGGTACAATTTTGGATGACCTCAGGATATAAAGGTAGAGGGTAAGGTTAGCAGACCTCAGAAGGCTGCATAAGCTACTACTATGATCTCTGCATTCACTGTGAGATTATTAATATCCCATTATTATATCAAAACAATGAAAAGCACTCTCTGAAAAATAAGTTCACATTGATTTTGGCAGGACCATTAAGCAAAGGGGCTTTAAAACTTTTTAAGAAGCTGTAAGTATTTATGGTAATTGATAATTTACTGAGAGCAGGGAATCAATGGTGCATTGATAATTTGCTGACTGTGGTAATACAGGACACTATGTTGGACCTGTTGTTGCACAGCAATTCATCAAGAATCTGGAAGAGTGGGGAAAAAAGGAAATCTCGTCACATTCAAAGACAATGCTTAAGTGGCATGGTGAATTCAACGAGGAGAATAAAGACATCAGCATAAGGCACAGTAAAATGACATGTAATGTGGTTAAGGCATAGAAGAATAAAACGTAAAAGCCAGGAGCTAGGGGTGAAATTAAAGAAAAAGGAACTATATCATAGAATCGTTAAGGCTGGAAAAGACCTCCAAGATCATCAAGTCCAACCTTCTACCCAACACCTCCATGAGCACTAGACCATGTTCCAAAGTGCCAAATCCACTTGTTTTTTTGAACACCTCCAGGGATGGTGACTCCACCACTTCCCTGGGCAGTGTGTTCCAATGTTTAACTACTCTTTCAGTAAAGAAATTCTTCCTAGTACCTCATCTAAACTTCCCCTGGCACAACCTGTAGTCATTTCCTCTTGTCCTATCATTAGTTACTAGGGAGAAGTTTCTCCACTACAACCTCCTTTCAGGTAGCTGTAGAGAGCAATAACATCTCCTCTCAGCCTCCTTTTCTTCAGGCTAAACAATCCCAGCTCCATGAGCCTCTCCTCATAAGACATGCTCTCCAATTCCCTCACCAGCTTTGTTGTCCCTCTTTGTACCCACTCCAGTACCTCAATGCCTTTCTTATACTGTGATGCTCAGAACTGAGCACAGTACTCAAGGCACAGCCTCTTCAGTGCTGCGTACAGGGGCACAATCACTTCCTTCCTCCTGCTGGCCACGCCATTTCTGATATAGGTCAGGATGCCATTGGCCTTCTTGGCCACTGCTGGCTCATGTTTAGCTGGCTGTCAACCAGCACCACCACATCCTTTTCTGCTGTGCAGCCTTCCAGTCACTCTGCCCCAAACCTGTAGCACTGCCTGGGTTTGTTGTGACTGAAGTGCAAGACCTGGCATTTGGACTTATTAAACCTCATACAATTGACCTCAACCCATTGGATTCAGCCTGTCCAGATGTCTCTGCAGAGCCTTCCTATCTTCAAGCAGATTGACACTCCCACTTAATTTTGTGTCATTTGCAAACTTACTGGGGGTGCTCTCGATCTCCTCATCCAAATGAGTGATAATAATGTTAAACAGGACCAGGACCAGCACTGAGCCCTGGGGAACACCGATTCTGACCAGTTGCCAACTGGATTTAACTCCATTTACCACAACTCTCTCGGCTTGGCCATCCAGACAGTTTTTAACCTAGTGAATCACATACCTGTATAAGCCATGAGTCTCCAGCTTCTCCAGAAGAATGCTGTGGGAGACAGTGTCATATGCATTACCTAACCTTCATGAACCCATGTTGGCTGGGCCTGATCCCCTGGTTGTCTTGCACTTGCCATGTGAGTGCACCCAAGATGAACCTTTCCGTAATCTTCCCTGGTAACAAGGTCAGACTGACAGGTCTGTAGTTCCCCAGATCCTCCTTCTCATAAACTGGCATCACACTGGCAAGCCTCCAGTCAAATGGGACCTTCCCTTTTAGCCAGGACCACTGATAAATGATGGGAGAGTGGGTTGGCAAGCTCCCCCAGCAGCTCCCTCAGTACTCTCAGGTGGGTCTTATCCAACCCCATAGACTTGTGGGTGTCCAGGTGGCATAGGAGGTTGTTAACTACTTCCTCCTGGATTATGAGGGGATTATTTGGCTCTCCATCCCCGTCTTCCCGTTCAGGGGACTGAATACCCTGAGGATAATTAGTGTGACTGTTAAAGACTGAGACAAAGGAGGCATTAAGTACCTCATCCTTTTCCTCATCCTTGGTGACAATATTTGCCTTTGCATCCAATACGGGATGTAGATTCTCCTTGGCTCTCTTTTTGTTAATGTATTTGTAAAACACTTTTTATTATCTCATACAACAGTGGCCAGACTGAGTTCTAGCTGGGCTTTTGCCTTCCTAAAGTTCTTTCTGCATGACCTAACTAGATCCCTGTACTGTTCTTGTGTTGCCTGCCCCTTCTTCCAAAGGTGGTAAACTCTATTCTTTTTCTTAAGTCCCAGCAAAAGCTCCTTGGTCAGCCAGGCCAGTCTCTTCCCCACCAGTTCATCTTACAGCACATGGGGACAGCCTGCTCTTGTACCTCTAAGACTTCCTTCCTGAAAAATATCCAGCCTTCCCGGACCTCTTTGCCCTTCAGGACCGTTTCCCAATGGACTCTCTCTCTCAACCAGTGACTTGAAAAGGACAAAGTCTGCCCTCTGAAAGTCCGTGGTAGTGGTTTTGCTGACACACCCCCCCCCCCCTTACTTTACTCTGAGAACACTTTCATTTAATTGTCACTAAGCCCAAGATGGCCTCTGACCACCACATCACCCATCAGTCCTCCTATGGTAATAAGCAGCAGGTCTAGCAAGGCAGCTTCTGCAGGAGGCTCCCTTACCAGCTGAGTCAGGAAGTTATATTCCATACACTCCAGGAACTTCCCGGACTGTTTCCTCTCTGCTGTGCCGTATTTGCAGCAGACATCTGGTAGGTTGAAGTCTCCCACAAGAACAAGGGCTGTTGATTTTGAGACTTCTGCCAGCCGCTTATAGAACACTTCATCAAACTCTTCATCCTGGTTTGGTGCTCCACAACAGACTCCCAACAGTATATCTGCCTTGTTGGCCTTCCCCCTCATCCTTACCCATAAGCATTTGATGACACCATCACAGTCGTTGAGCTCTACACAGTCAAAACACCCCAACATACAGAGCCACTCTACCACCTCTCCTTCCCCGCCTATCCCATCTGAAGAGTTTATAGTCACCCACTGCAGCGCTCCAGTCATGAGAGTCATCCCACCATGTTTCTGTGATGGTGACCATATCATAGCTGTCCTGCTGCACAATAGCTTCCAGTTCCTCCCACTGAACTGTGAGTTCTGTAAACAAATCCTACTTCTAAACAATGAGAGAGATCCACTAGGAACAAAACATCACCATAAAAATACAGTGAAGGTCATCTTTTATCACAAGGGATTTAAAATTGGCTCTTACACCTGAAAATTCTGAGCACTGACACTGGAAAACCCACATATGACTAATGAGGGTTTCCTACTGAACTTGCACAGTCTTAGTAAGAGAAAGGACATACAAAAGTTTTGAAGCATGGTCATTAGAAAATCCACGGAAAGTTATCACCACAAATAGTGAGTACAGAAATATACATCAGAAGCTTTGCAAATGCAGCACATACACCACCAGACTCTGAGACTTTAGAGGAGTGAATCTTCACAGGGCAATTAAATTGCTGCTTTTCCACCTATGATTTGAACAATGTGGTAACCAGTAATATAGAACAAACACTGATAATTGTGCACATGCACACACACACACTTCCTATCTGTGCCACAGAGGGGAGAAAAAAAAAAAAAAAAGACAAAAAAAAAAAAAGATGAGAGCAGTTGTCCCTAAGGGTGATTCTATTCTTTGTTCCATGAAATCCTACACAGGTTTTGTAAAGATATAAACAGTTGGGGAAAAAAAGAACTGTCATTTCCTTAACTGACTCAGCCTTCTCCAGAATGTTTTGGCAGCACCTAAAATGTCAACTGAGATGGGATATTTTAAGACCTTGCTCTCAAAGCAACAACAGACCACACTGCAATGGGAATGCCACAGAGCTCTCACTGCAGTTGCAATAGGAGGACAGGAAAGAGCCATGGTAGTATCTCTTTCCCACTGGTTTTGGGAACTGTCCCAAACCCCATGAAGCTCATCTTCCCTTTCAGGAAAAAATGACAACAAAAAAAAAATCTGCTGTTCCCTGCTAATTTTGCCTAGCTTGAAGATCACACATCAGAAATCTGCTCAGGGGAGAAAGTTCAGGTGCCAAAATATTGCTCATGCAAGGTAAGAAAAGGTCCACTTCAGCTCACGTTCTATGGCTTCACCTCTCTTCCTATGCAACCTAGTAATTTATATCTTATGCGTATATACACATATACAAATAAAACATATATAAAAAGACTACAATAAAACAGTGTAGGTGGCAAAGCCAAGCAGTCGAAAGTGAAGTAATGACAAATTTAAGGCTGCCCTAGTGTTATGCATTTTCCCTTTAAAAGTTAATTACAGACTATACTTTTGAAAGGACTTGTTCAGTGTTCAAAACACACACATGGAGAGGTAGAATTATGGTTGTGCATAATGAGCTCTGCTAAGCTCTTTTGGAATAGGGCAAACTTCCAGCTGAAATGGATCCAACAATCTATCATCATTCAAAATCTCTATGCTAAAAAGACCACGTGTCAAAGACAACATTTTTGTGTACTTGCAACAATTTCTATTTTTGTTTGCTAACTCCCAAATAGAAAGCTTCTTGCCCATCAAAGCAGATCTTTTCTGAGGTCTTTAATATCCTTTATTAATCTGCATAGAAATTCAAACCAAAAGATGAGGCCATCTGATCTACCACAAACTGATGATGGCAAAGAGGCGTGATGTTAAAGCACCATTTCCACTATTTGTTCTGACTGCATTTCCTCCCATTAGGAACCTTCAAAAGGTAGCTACAAAGCAGGAATTTGATCCTCCAGAGAAAAGAGGCAGAATACATGTGCACACATGCATACACTGGAGGGGATGTAGGGGCTCAGCAAAGCACAGTAAACGCAGACTAAACAGAATACTAGCAATGGGTCACTATTCAACTTCTGTCTAAGTTACAGTGTCAAGTGAACAGACTGGTTGGATTATTTACAACACATTCCCTACTAAACTTATTATAGCATATTATGTATTTCCACAACTCAAGGAATGGAAATCTGAAATGTGTATTCACTGTATTTGCTATTCCCAGACTATTCACAAATAAGATTGCACAGTTGAAAACCTGCCCCATGATGTATGCCGTAGAGGCTAGTATGACTCACAATGCAAAACAAATTATCTCATTTTAGCTGTGATTTCTATGTTTAAATGCTACAGATTTACTCTTCCCCAGCTAGGGGAAGGATAAATAAATGCGTGGGACTTGGTAGCCACCAACATATTTGTACAAAGTTCATTAATTATCAGGGGATTGTATATGGAGGCTTAAGTAGGTTCGAGAAAATTAACAATTTTGATAAATTATCAAAAAGTGATTACTACTATTTTCTATTTTAACTAGTTATTAAAATACTAATATATAATTACTGTATAATTACTGATCTTTAGAAATCAAACAAAACCTGCTAACTATATTTCTTGCCGTGCTAGACTCATTCCTTCATGATGCTGTGGCACAGATTTTTAAGACGCAAGTTTTCTCTTGTGAGATATTTATGTGTATACATGTGTGCACACATGCATGCATGTGTGTTTTAAGTACAGGGAACATCCCTGAAGCATTTGATTAAAGAGAGTAATTGGAAAAAATGACAAGAGTTCTGAGCAGATAAACGATGCTATTGACCTATGAACCTCTTAAAAATACAATGGATGTAAAAAAGTACCGTACCTTGTTCCAATATCCAGCCAGCTTCCATAATCTTTAACCAAAAAGAAAAAATGCTAGGAAATAAAACAAATCTGATTAGTACAGCAGCTCTGCACAATTTGAAACACAAAATTAAACCCCATTTTTTTCAGGCTGTTTACTCCAAGTTTCTAATTCTTCAAGTAGGATGAGGGCAAAACCTTTCCAGGAATGCTAATTAGGGCCAAAGTAAAGAATAGTCTAGGAGCCAAAACATGGTATCAAACACAAACAAATGGACTAAATGCTGTCAGTCTGCGTTTTTAAGAACAGAAGATTACCAGCAGAGAATTTTTTCAATAAGAAAAGCCAAGATGCCTTGCTGTTTGAAATAATGGGATCCCAACTACACCTAGTCCCAGATAGAAGGCTATATATTGTTTTCAAGGAATTCCACCAAAAATTTCTTTGGGCAACTCTGGCAATTCTCCAGCTGTAAAATGGGAATAATGCTTGGAGAAGACTTGTCTATAAGTGAATCTGCCAAATTCTAGCTGGTGACCTGCTTGAAGGCAGGGAGGCTTTACAGAGGGATTTGGACAGGCTGTACCAACGGGCTGTGGCCAGTGATGTGAGGTTCAACAAGGCCAAGTACTAGGTCCTGCAGTTTCGTCACAAGGCAAAGCTACAGGCTTGGGGAAGAGTGGCTGGAAAGCTGCTCAGCAGAAAAGGACCTGGGGGTGTTGGTCAACAGCCAGCTGAATATGAGCCAGCAGTGTGCCCAGGTGGCCAGGAACGGCAACAGCATCCTGGCCTGCATCAGAAATAGTGTGGCCTGCAGTACCAGGGACACAATTGTCCATCCTGTAATTGGTACTGGTGAAGCCACACCTCAAATACTGGGTTCAGTTTCTTCACAGAAAGGGTTGTTAAGCCCTAGAACAGGCTGCCCAGGGAAGTGGTGGAGTCTCCTTTCCTGAAGGTCTTGAAAAGACATGTAGATGTGGTACTTAAGGACATGGCTTAATGGTGACGTGACATAGACACATAGAACATGCTAGGTTTACAGTTGGACTTGATGATCCTGAAGATCTCTTTGAACCAGAATGACTATGATTCTACGACTGATTCAAGACAACAAACCAGTTGTGTGTGGTGTTTTTTTTTTTCCTGACAACTTTCTCCTTTCTTGATATACACACAAGTCCTGCATACCAAAACTCTTTGGTAATATTTTGTTTCATACACCAAGTACATGTTTGCTACTTGTTTTTCAATAGTTAAACCAAAATAGGAAAATACATGAGATAGAAGATTTGGATCTACTGAGGCTTGCTGCATACCAGTATATGCCTGCTCTCTTGTTTTGATCTAGTTCAACTGATTTTATTACTGAAGGGCTCTATCATAGAATACCAGGTTGGAAGGAACCTCAAAGGTCATCTACATCCAACCTTTCAAGGTGTAAAAATGAAGAAAAAAAAAAAGAAATTAAATGAGATGGCCTAGGACCCTGTTAAGCTAAGTCTTAAAACTGTCCAATGTAGAGAAATCTACGCCTTCCCTTGGGAGATTATTGCAATGCTCTCATGGTGAAAAATTTTCTTCTGAATTCCAATCAGAATTTCCCCAGGAGCAACCCGTACCTGTCACTCCTTGTCTTTTCCACATGACTCCTTAAAAAAATAGAGTCTCCATCTTCATGGTAGCCACCTTTTATGTACTGGTACATGGTAATGAGGTGTCCCCTAAGCCTTCTCTTCTAAAGGCTGAAAAAAAGCCAGTTTTCTCAGCCTTTCATCATATGGCAAGACTTCCAGTCCTCTGAACATCCTTGTGGCCCTTCTGTGGACCCTCTCCAGCCTGTCCACATCTTTTATGTATATCAGGGACCAAAACTGAATGCAGTACTCAAGGTGTGGTCTGACCAGCACTGAGTGGGATGACATTTTTATCTCTGCTGGTGATGCCCTTGTTGATGCAGACCAGCAACCTGTTTGCTTTCTTTGCCACTGCAGCACACTGCTCACTCATCTTGAGCTTATTGTCCTCCAAGACCCCCAGGTCCCTTTCCACAGGGCTGCTCTCCAGACAGATTATAGAATCACAGAATGGTAGGGGTTGGAAGGGATAGAATCCCAGAATGGTAGGGGTTGGAAGGGACCTCTGGAGATCATCGAGTCCAAGCCCCCTGCCAATGCAGGGACACCTAGGGCAGGCCACACAGGAACAGAAGCAGGTGGGTCTTGAAAGCCTCCAGAGAAGGAGACTCCATAAACTCTGGGCAGCCTCTTCCCGTGCTCTGTCACTCTCACAGTGAAGAAGTTTTTCCTCCTCGTGAGGTGGAACTTCCTGTGTCTCACCTTGCTACCATTACCTCTCGTTCTATCACAGGGCACAGCTGAGAAGAGACTGGCCCCTTCTGCTTGACACCCACCCTTCAGATATCTGTAAACATTAATAAAATCCCCTCACAGTCTTCTCTTTTCCAGGCTAAACAGTCCCAGGGCTCTCAGACTTTCCTCATAAGAGAGATGTTCCAGTCCCTTCATCATCTGTGTAGCTCTCCTTTGGACTCTCTCTAATATTTCCCTACCCCTCTTGAACTGGGGAGACCAGAACTGAACACAATACTCCCCAAATGTGGTCTCACTAGCGCAAAGTAGAGAGGGAGGAGAACCTCCCCCGACCTGCTGGATACACTTTTCTTTATGCACCCACGTGCAAGACCCTACCCTTGTCTCAGTTGAACTTCATAAGGTTCCTACTACTACACTCCACCAGCCTGTCCAGGTTTTCCTGGAGGGCGGCTATCCCTTCCGGAGTGTCAACTTTCCCACTCATTTTGGTGTCATCTGCAAACTTCATCAGGTTGCTCTTGATCCCAACATCCAAATCTTATATCTTATGAAGATATTAAAGAGTGTTGGGCCCAACATTGATCCCTGGGGATCAAGCCTAAGTGTAGTTTATTGGTATTTTAATACTTTTCCCATGGAAGTTATAAAAAATCAGGTTAGTCACAGAAATTTATTTGAAACTACACAAAACTTCATCTCTATTTCCCATTCTACAGACAAACTAGTCATTACTTGTTTTTTTTACTCACTGTTTTTCCTATCAGGTGAAATTCACAGATAACACTGTACAAGGAAATCACATCAGGAATGCTTACACCAAAAGGATGAAATTCAGTCATCATGTACAAAGTGAGAACATCAGCTCTACCTGCTGTGTTGAAAAGGTTTCTGTTTACCTTGTGATACCCAGCAGCACTATTTGCTGGGTTGGAGACAGTTTGAGGGAGCAGTGAAAATGTACTTTTAATTTTTACAGATTATGTTGGGGTATTGTTCAGCTTTGGGTTGCTTTAGCTACCTTGCTTTGTAGACACAAGCTTTCTGAAGAGAACATTTTCTGACAGCTTATTACAAAGGGCTCAAAGTGCTTTTTCAGATGTTGCTGATTTCCTGGATTCTGACCACTCTAACAGAGCTGGTAGGTAATACATTTCTCCTTTTCCTCTCTTATTCAAGGGAAGGTGGGGTGAATAAAAGGCTCAAAATTCCAGGAAAACTAACTAAACACAGCTAAAATTGATAGTCTTATTTAATTTCTTCCTAGGAATTTGATCAGAAAACACATGAAAAACTCAGAATGATAACTTATTACTTCATTTCTGTCTCTTTTTATGAGACTATTGCTTCCTCAGAAGTATTAATTACATGAAAATCAAAGGACGGTGGTTGGAGGAGTTTTATCTTTAAATTATGCTAGGATATCAAACCAATTCACCGCCCTAGTTACAAAACCTTTGAAACAAATTCAAATCTCTTTAGATGGAGTTAGGAGAACCCTGTGCTTCTTGATATTTGAAGAGAATGTGCAACAACTTACCAAAGCCATAATGTCTGAAATCACAAGAACAATGAGGAAAAGGCTGCAAAGAAAAACAAACAAAAAACCAACAACCAGACCATCAACTTTTATTTATGGCCACAGGTGTTACAAAGCTTATTAAAGTCCCCATAAAAAATTAAAATCAGGTATGATTCCTTGCACTTGCCTTTTAATCACTCAGATACATTTCAATGTATTAGAGAACAGTTAAAATATACGACTGGGAAATCAAGTGTTTGTAATCCCTCCCTGCTTGAAAGAGACATTTCACATTAATAAGGTTTACAATTTTGCAACAGTGAAACCAAACACCAGCCAACAAGGGCATCTTACAAACAGCACCTGCCCATTCCTTAAGTAAGGAGCTCATGTGCTGGTTATGACAAACAAAGCTGATTCAGAAGCTTCAAGATGGACTCAAGAGTGAGCAAAACTATAGCTGGCAGAGGCAGACAGATAGCTGAGCTGATTGGTCCTATCCTGACAACCATCCTGCTGGGCAGCAGACTGCTAAAGGAGATACTCGTCCCCCTTCCATATCTCTGGGTGCCTGTAAGCTGCTCTGGGAATGCCCAGCATTTTGGTGGCATGCTCCCAAACTCAGGGACCCAGGGATTTCTTTGTCAGGCAGGATGTTACTTCTGGAAAGTAGGTTGCAGACAGTAAAAGGAACCAGAAGGGAGCATACAGAGCTATTTTTGCCCCCCATTAACCTAACATTCTTTTCATTAAACTATATAATTCCTAATTTACATGAAAGCAATTGCTATAACTGGTTAAAACCAGTTTCTAAGTTAATGACAATGAAGCAATGGTGCAAACAGCTGACCCATTAACGGAAAAGTCTTCAGTTAGAATAAAGTTAGTTCATCAGTACAAATGTCATAAATCCACAAAGGTTTTTTTGGTAAAATGTCCAGCATTGACCATATACTGGGGGGGACACCCATACCAAAGCCTTCTGATGAAGAAGTTTCTGATATTGCCTACATCAGCTATGCTTCACTAGTAAATAAGGATGCAACCAAGCACCTGTATGTCAGCCGCACTGAAAGCCTCTCCACTTACCTAGGGTTCAGACATGATCTTGCAAACTTGTAGTGCCTAGGAGGCACTCAACTAGAGGGCTGTTTTCACAGGCAAGCTCCAAAAACATATTCTGACAGAACACTCCCCATGAACACAAAATAAAAATAAAATAAAATAAAATAAAAATAAAATAAAATAAAATAATCTTTGATCTGTAAATGGGGAATTCAGGAGCAATTTGTCCAAATCACAAAAATTTTTGTCCTTCTGAACTGCAGGAAGCCTTTTACAACAGAATAGCAGCACTAATTTCAGGGCATGTTTATACACCGGAAAGACAGGACTGTCCCCTATGATGACTTCATTTACCTAGCAGGGTCAGCAAGAGCAATAAAGACTGAAACGCAGACTTCAGGACACACTGACAACCAGAGCACAACCTCTCCAGGGATCCTGGGCACGTTTTGTGGTTTCTGCCTTGTATCCAGGCTCATGCTGTGGCAGTGTTATTGCTACTGTTACCTAATTTAACTAGCACAAACACCAGCCAGTTACATCCACAGCCTCAGAAAGTGGCACAGACATACTCATGTCTCCTGGTTTAAGAAGTTGGTATCATTTTCCCTCTCACACATGCAGATGTACAGTCCATAAAAGCTTGCAATATCACCAGAGCTGCCAGGGCAAGCATTCAGAGGTTGGGAAATGCTGACCTTTATGATGCCTGAGCCCTAGAAATGGAAACCGCTATCCAGTCTTCTGAGCAGCTGCAGTTCCTCAATGCAGCCCTGCTCTTGTGTAAGCCTTAGTGAGGAGTATGAATACCCTCCTTGGGGGTCCACGGACAGCCCAAGTACTCTGCACACACAGCTAAGGCAGAGAAAGTAAAAGGCATGGTGAGCCTTATGCTGACTCTCCAACAAGAAGTCAGATTTCAGGCTGCTCTGTCCTTTGTTAGTACCAGGTGGTGGTGTATAAGGAGATAACAGGCAGGGCACAGGCAGGATGAAAACAAACAGGAAGGCAGAGGGCATCACACTGAGCAAAGGCAGCTTCCTTCTGCTCAGCTAAGCAACATGCAGGACAAAGCCCCTGCAGTCTCCCTGCCATTGACAGCAAGACTTTTGGTCAACCCCACATAACATTCCACGGGAACAAACTCAAAATCATGTGGCTGAAAGGGACCTCCCTCCATCTCAGCACCATCTGTAATCTCACATGATGAGTAGAGGATTCAGCATGTGCACTGGGCCCACTGACAGGGGTAGGGAGGGCTAGCAGTTAAAAAAATATAAATCTTGAGACAGTGAAAAGCACGAGGGTATTTCAAGCCTGGATACCACACTCTGTGAGTCTGGGCACCCATCTCACATACTCTCTGAAAAGTCTTTAGAGATGGGGAAGGGACTGGCAGCCATTTACTCCTAATGCAAAAAAAAAAAAAAAAAAGTCATACTGAACACACCTGAGAAGCACTGAACTGCAGTGGAAGGGGATCCAAGCCTTTTTTTTTTTTTCAAATGTTATTTATGGTGCTACAAAGGTATAAACTGGTTATATTATAAATGGGTTACTTAAAAATACTATACTATAGGCAGAAATGTAATATATAACAAAATTCAGGCTTTAAATTCTACTATTTTTTCTACATTAAGGGGGAAAGTACTCCTTCTGTGTATTGTCCACTAAGAATATAAAATATCTGATTGTTTCAGACAGGGCCAACACTTCCATTTATACTCATTTTCCAGAGTTTGCAAAAATCACTGAATAAAACCTGAAACCATAACAACAAATAAAAGTAACCAGTGCAGCCTACTGTTGTGGTTTGTTTTGTTTAGTGTTTGTTTTCCAGATTGGGGTTTTTTTCCCCCCCATGGGTTTGTTTTTTTGGTTGTTTTTTGTTTGTTTGTTTTTGTTTTTTTAAACTGACATTGAGATTTCACGATTCCAAATTCTTGAAAAATAGTTTTGAAACCCTTACTAATGCAGAAATATAGAACTTACTGTACCTCTTAGAAGAAAGTTGCGTTGTGACTTGAACAGCTTCGAAAGCACATGATACCAGAACAAAGGGGATTACAACCTGTTTAAAATACAAGCCATGTTTTGTTTTATAGACATATTTACAAAACAGTCTGGCAGGTTGTGGAAACATTTTCCTGGTTTTGAAATTATCACAGAATGTGTATATTACAAAAATAAAGTATTGGCAAGAAAGGACAGATACTCATTTTGCAGGAAGTACGGTGAATAAATGAATAAAAAAACCCCTTCCATGGTCATAGCTGAATTGCAGTGAAATAAGCCTTGAGGCAATATGGAAAACAATAGTTAAAACACTTTAATGATCCTTACTTCATTTATCCATATTAGCACTCATGATAAATACTTAACGTAGGCTAGAAGAACGAACTTTTTGGATCCAGTATCTCATGTGACAGATTGCAGAGCCACAAGCGTAACAGGACAATCTCATCTCAACCACAAAAACATCTGAATATAGAATGTATTCAAGTAAGGCAAGGATCACAGTGCCCCTCTAAAATCCCAGTCAAGCAAATGTAAACAGTTCCGTAAATTAAGAACAAAACAAACTCAGAAACATGAATGTGGCCTTTTGTTTTTTCCAGAGTTGACTTGTAATCCTTAAGTAAGTAAACACATTGCTAAAATGCATTGTCTCACATCCAGAAGGTTTGCATTATTGACTTCTGTCCTGCAGTATAATATGCAGTATACCTGTAACTGATCTAATGCAGTTAACTTACACTTCCATGCACTTTAGCTTCTCTCTTTAGGGAAACAGAAGGGCCTGTCTAGAAACACTACAAAGGCTGAAAGCTTCAAATATAGTTAAGAAGGCTAGTGAAGCTCAAATACTTTTTTTTTTTTTCCTGTAAATTGCAAAGTAACAACTGTGTATGCGATATGTTATTTATTAGTCAGTCTTTCAGAGAATTTCACTAAGGTAAGATTACTAACCTTCAGTAAAAGCAAGCCTCCCATAATGAAGGGACTGAACACAGTCAAGAAACAATACACAGAAGCAGGATCAAAACTAAAGAAACACGAAAAAGACATTACAACATCATCATTGAAATGGCATTTTCCATTAAAAAACCAGAGCAGTTATCCCTGTAACAGACTGTGCATATGTACACTTTTAAGGAGGACTTCCAACTTCTTCAACTCTTGCTCAAATATTAAATTAGCAAACACTGCCTTCCCTCACTTTCTCTACAATTTTTCTCTGCTTGTGTCTTTTGAGGTACCATGAGCAGCCAAGCTCTCTCTGCCTGTGCTGCCAACAGCTTCTAATGGAAACTGAAACAACCTCATAACCAACAAGCTCAGGCTCTTAGGAAACATGTTAGAGAGCATAAACAAAATAAATCGTTATGATTATTCCACTGACTATTGTTTTAATTCTACCGATTTTGCTAACCAAATTTCTATTTAATATGCAAAGGCAGGAAGAATATTTTGTACCCTTTGTCTCATATCACTGAATAAAATATACCTGTTAACAGAAGCTATGTTTCCAGTGCCAAAAAAGGCTGTCACTATGAAGAAAACCTAGATGCATTTAAGGAAAATACACTACAGAAATGCTTGCAGTAAAAAAAAATGAACATTTTGCACCCTTCATTCCAATTTACTTTCAAAATTCTGTCACGAAATGACAAGAAACTGACCCGCTGTTACAACTTTACACTGCAGTAAGAAATCCAAATTATTGTCTAGCTCTACCTGAGATTTCACACATGACTACATCAATTTTAAAAGACAAGCACCACCTGAGGTGCTTGAGGCTTGAGGCACCTTGAGGCTTTTTCTGGGCCCCTACCTAGCAGAATAGCAACATCCCTAGACCACAATCTCAGCTGCGCATTCAAATACACACGCTTTTGCAGAAAGTAATGACATATGCGTGTGTACTGCACACCAAGAGATGGCTTTATTGACCATCGAAGAGGTAGCTGGGTAAGAAATGAGACTAAAGGTTCCTGTGCTATCCCTCCCACAGGTTTATTGTCCAAAAGTTATGCCGAGTCTAATCACTGCAACACAGGACTCCTAGGTCTTTTCCTTACTTGAGGAATGGATGACAACTGGAAGTATCTGCATAGCTGGAAGTTTTGTCATAAACCCTACTCCCCTTGCACTATATGAGCCCATAAAATAAATTTTTCTACCTTCCGAACATATTTAGGTCCATTATAGCTCACATCTCTTCAGTCAAAGAATGCTTTCTAACTGCTTTTTTTTGCATCAGGCAGAGGGCTAGCCAGTGATGATGACTGCTGTTGCCAGAGCTCCCTCTGGTCTTTTTCACTGCTGTTACAGATCCCACACTATCATTTAAGTTTCTGCATAATCAATTTGCTACCAACTGTTCAGCAGAATCACTGGGATTCTGCATGCAATATTTTGGAAGGATTAGGTCAGCATAACTAAAGAAATTACGCTTCCCAGGAGTATCACATAATTTCAAGTTTAGTAATGCATGAGTCTAAGAGCATAGTACAGCTCTGCCAAGTTATGCTTTACAGGAAAAACAGTTCTGCAATAAAACATAAAAATACCAGTAGCACATAGGTCTAATCAATATGCTAAGCATAAGCAATCTGAACCTTCTGGAAGAACAGTCTGTAAGGTCCTTCAGCACACGCTGACTTTTGGGTGCTATAGGGGAACCTTGAGACAGTTTTTAGATAGACAGCTTTATATGGTCAGGTGCAGTGTGACTGCTTTGGTAGGAAAGGTTTCTCTTCTAATAGCACTATTTCTAAATATTAGCATGCAGATTAAAAAAAAATCCATAGCATCTTTTGAGCAGGTGTGTATCATACCTGGTGCCTGCAAAGGAGACCTGTAAATAGTGTATTTTTTCCAGGAGCTGAACAAAATGCATTCAAGTGTTTTAGATTAGGGTGAGATTAAATTAGTGCTACATTAAAGTGTTAGATTAAAGTAATACTATGCTGGAATTTAAAAAAATACAGTTGGATTGTTTGATTTTTGTTTTGGCTCATTTTTAGCACCCGACAGACCGCAGTAGCTTTACTAAAAGTTAGCTTATTTTTTGTTAGAATAGCAAATGAAATGAATAAGTTTATCACAAGGTGTCTCAGCTGCTTTTCTGGAATATTCTGAAATAAATGTTCCACACCTAGCAAACTGTTTTGCTGCCTTCCTTAGCACTGAACTGCCTTCTTAATGAGACATTTCCTCTGCTGCAGGTCCCCAATGTCCAATAGCGTTGTCCCACATTCCAATAGCGTAGACTCTTCAACTGTGATACACCCTCTCAGATTTGTTTATCCTATAAACTATAAAGCCTGTTTTTGCAGGAACCAGTATTGAGACAACTCCCTCCCCAGCTCCAACTATGGTAAGCCACCTGCACTAGAAACCTGTATGTTCTAGACTGCCTCAATTTCTCTCCCACTTGTACACCCACCACCCCTGCTGCAAAATACCTCTCATTTAACTGCAGTCCCACAATGGAAGAGAAAAATGACAACATTATCAAGTTTGTAAAGTAAAATAAATCAGCTGTAGTTCCAGTTACAGTAATGTAAAATAACTGCTACATTAGTGAACAAACAGCTCTTCCCTCCCAGTCCCATATCATTTCTAACAGCAGAAATCATGTGTAATATAAGTAATTCTAGGCCAGATTCTGGGAACATGTTCCATGAAGAGTCTGCAGGATCTTTTCCTTCTCATCTCATGTGCCTGGCCATGGCCAATGCCTGCCCCTCACATGTTCTTCCTAACACCCTGCCATAACTCTAAAAATCAGAAAATGAGCGTAACTTTGGTATCACCTTTTCCCACTGATTTGTGAAGGCTAAACGAGTTCCCTCCAGCCAGAATGTGAATAAACCAAAACCAAACTGAAAACAGGACTCCTTAGAAGAAAGTTTACCTCAATGGAAATGGTCATAAGAGAGCAAATTTTTCAAAGTGGCCAAGAAGCCAGATTCCAAAACAGTGCAGCTCCTACTTTTTACTACCTTATAAAAAACCCATAAAGTACAAGACCATTGTCTTTTGAGAAATACGAGTAAAATCATCTTCACCAGCTTCTGCTTCCCAGTGCCTACCAGGCTACAAATTTTGATTGCAAGGCCTTTTGAAACAAAGCCATCTTTTCCCTGGAATGCAGCAACCAGCAAAAGGATACAAAGAAGAAAGACCTGCGTACGTCATCTAGGTGAAGCTGTCGAAACTGAGTTATATCAGTAGCATATGCGAAGTTGAAACCAGCAAGCTGAAAAGACAGCAGAAAAAAAAAAAAAAAATCAATACTAAATATTAGCTGAGGTGCCTTGATAGAACCATCATATTTTTACTGAAATGAATGAGAAACCTATCTCCCATCAGCTGTTATTAAAGTAGTATTATGATGAGGACTGCAAACCTTTCTCATACTTTCATTATACTTTAATGAATCTGCCAGAAAGATTGTACAAGTGAGATGATCAAATGAACAGTGGAGTTTCTACTGTGATCTACACTAAAAATGAACTTCTGCTCCTTAGACTTGCCATCTTTTTTCATCATAAATATTCCTCCTACACAGAAGCATCCACTGCTCACATGAACATGTGGCTAAAGACCCACAGAAATTATCTGCAATTATCCTCAGTTGACTTATGTTGTAAGAATACTAAAATATTCTCCAACTCCTTCACTCAGTTCTCAGCACAATATCACTTGACCTGAAGAGAAATTGTCTTCATGGAGTTTAAGAAGTCAATGATCTTCTTTTCACCAATAATTCACAAAATAGACAATCAACACTGACAACATTTTAATGAACCATAAACTCACATTGCCACAGAATTGAGCTGGATTCTTTAATACAAGATTTACTTTGTAGCATATATTAACTGGCATTCTAGAGATGATTTTTCTAACCAAAAAATGGGAAGAGCAGGTAAGCATTATTGTCCTTTCACTTGAAAATAAAAGTCAAATGACATACTGGCATTGACAACAGGAAACTTAATTACATCTTACCTATGTTCTTTTCATTTGCATTTGATTAATAAAGTGTTCATCACTGTTTAATACTGTTTTAATAGAACTTTATTTTTAAATGAACAGAACATCAGACCACCTGACAGGCAAGCATCACAGATGCCTTGGGGCAAGATGCAAAAGATAGAGTGGGTTCTAGAGTCGTAGAGAAAGTACATCCCAGAGATGACACTGCTGTGGTAAAAACATGCAATCATGGGCTCACGCTTTGTGTATTTTTTTTTACATTCAGATCCCTTCTCTATCACTTAAGATGCTATAAAACATGTTCACAGAAAATACCTTAGCTACATGTAGCACAAATAGGTGACTTTTGTTTCTGATATTCAGCCTTGAATTGGTAAGGCCTGTTCTCTCTCAAGTTTTTAAACTTGCAGGAGAACCACAAAGCCACAGTGTGCAGGTCCACTCTGGTGACTGCCTCAGCTCAGACTTCACCTTCTGGCTCTTCTCCCTTATTGTTACGAGCTGCAAAAGGAATGAAAGATGTGTTCTGCCACTTCTCCTACAAGTGACTCCGGCTGCTCCCACGGATCTGTACTCAGGTCCTCTTGTGACTTGCACTGAGGACAGTGCATTTGGGAGAAGGAGGGCAGAGCTTTGCTGCACAGCTGCCTGGCTCTGAGCACTCAGATGACTCTGCAACTGGCACTTCAGATCTAACAGAATCAATGACATAGCCATAGTTTGTTAAACCCTTGACCTAATCTAAAAGCTAAGTAGCAGTGCAAGCAGCATGGCCTTTGAAAAATTACTGGCAGTAGACCAAATTTTAAGGTGAAATAAGTTGCACTGGTTACAAAACTCCCTCTCCAGGCAAGTATGAGAAGGTGCTAGTTCCAAGTGGCTGGCTCCTTCTGTCTAATCAGAAATAAAACTGTTCTTGAAGAAAGAGTGGAAGGGCAAAATCAAACTAAGATTTAAAGTATTTTCTCTGGGTTATTTCAGAAATCATAGAATGCCCCAGGTTGGAAGGGTCCTCCAAAGGTCAGCTAGTCAACCACCCCTGCAGTGAGTAGGGACATCCTCAACTAGATCAGAGGCTCAAGAGCCTCATCAAGCCTGACCCTGAATGTCTCCAGGGATGGGGCCTCCGCCACCTCCCAGGTCAACCTGTTCCAGTGCTCCGCCACCCTCAAAGTGAAAAGCTTCTTCCTAACATCCAATCTAAATCTACCCTGCTCTAGTTTAAAAACATTGCCCCTCTCCTATTGCTACATTGCTACCTTGTAAACAGTCCGTCCCCAGCTTTCCTGTAGGCCCCCTTCAGATACCAAAGGCAAATTATTTCTTTTCAGCCCCACACTTGTGACTCTACCATCAAAATAAAAATAGTACAGTGACACTGTACTTATTCTAAAGAGTTACTACATCCTGTACTGAATTAACACTACAACTGACAAACAGCTTTGTAGCCTACATAATATACCACTAAGTCAAACTGATTTCGTGCATTCCTAGAAACAGCTCTGATGTGGAATATCTTCAATAACATAAATTACAGATCTCTCTTAGAAGTTCCCATTCCTATTTCATAAAACAGCCAATACTGGCTTCCCAAACTTAAAGAAATGAAATGTGGTGTTCTATAAAAATCACTCGCAAAAAGTATTATACCAAAGGAAAAAAAAAATACTGATAATTAACCTTATATAGGCATCTGGAGCTGTTACCTTTGGTTTGAGAGAAAGACCATAGTGCTGCAGTGCTACTTGCTCCATGTTTATCCACACAAACATCAAACCAGATAGCACCAGTGGAAACAGAGCTTCATACCTGAAGAGTAACATAATCGTAATTGTTAGTGACTGCATGTACTACTTAACATCAAATACTGACATGTTTCTTTTCATTTTTCTTCACACAAATGATATACTAAAGACCTAGTGGTATTCTGGCTCTTCTCTCCTCATTTCTGAGTACCATCCACAGTTGGCTGGTTGAAGTTTAAAGCCATACAGTAATTTCACTGAAGTGAAATGTCCTTTTCTTTACAATGTACCAATCCACTGCAATAGTAGTATCAAATCATGCTCTAAGCAAGACTGCTAAGCAGCTTTATCTACACCCTCAGTCTCAGAGGATTACGTCTGGCTCCTACAGCACTCAAACACAGGTAAGTACACTCAGTTTGCTGAGAGATTAAAACCCCCAGATAACTTAGGGGTGTAATCTGTCATTGGATAATACCAGTTTCTACTTATGCCCTTGATATCTCAGTTGCACTTCATGGTGCCGCTCAGGATATTTTCCTTTCAGGATCAAAGTATAATATTGACAGTAACTTTGACACTAACACTGACAAGATTGTAAATTTATTCCTTTTAGGTTTTTTTCCTCCTTGGTCATACACTTATTTGTCTAAAAATAAGAAAATCATTGCAGCTAATCTTGGTATTGTTTCTTTTGTGCCTCTCCACTAGTCTAGATACAAAGCAGTTTCAAACTGGAACAAAAAATTTTGGATAGGCATTTCTGCTCTAATTATCAGAATGACAAGCAGTTAAACATGAAGACAACAATAATTCAGTTGTCAGTAAGTAAAGTACCTACAATCCTCACAATGGTCTACGCTTGCCTACAAATTGCATGTCTTCAATGGAGTCTGTGACAGCTGGTTGTGTGCAACCATGCTCTTCAGCTGGCTTCAATACTTCTACTTAACTGCCTCTAGAGAGGTGCTGTAATTACCTGGGCAATGCACTGGGTTATCATTACATGGTATAACAGAGCACTAAGAAAAACACTGAATACTTTTGCCACTGAGGGCATTGTTTTTGTTGTGATTGCTTTTTGGTTTTAAAGAATGAATTGTTCCAAAGTCTGTTGGTCTATTTGCACACTGTAGGAAGACAGCAGAGAGCTGGTAACCTATTAAGAGGTCTGGTGCAGAGTTAAAACACAAAGAGGGAGGTTACCAATCTCAGAGAACAACATGCTTTATGCAGTAGCCAGAAGAGGCTAAGAAGCTTGTGTGTAAGAGCATGTGTGTGGACAGGAGTAAAATTAGGACCAAAATCTTAATGGGGAAGGGACAGAAAATGGAGGTAGGAGATTAAAAAAAAAACAAAAAAACCAAACAAACAAACCAACAAAACCACAACCCAAAAATATGCTTCATCTAAAATGAGATTATTCACAAGAGGCAACTCTTGCAAAATATCTGCTCTAAGATATTTTATTGCACTTAGCCTTCCACTGTAATTAAATCCAAGAATAAGTGCAACAAAAGGCAGAAAGAATGGTTCCTGTACTCCCCCCCATTAATTATGCTCTTAAGAGCTACTGAGGTGGGGGGGAGGGGAGGAGTTAGCTGACATTGCCAAGCTCTGAGGAGTCATCTTTTATCCCAAAAGAAGCAAGCCCTACTCTTTCTGGGGACTAGCATCCATTTGAAAAAATTTACTTCCATGAAAAATCTCTCTGAATAAAGTTTTCCATCATTTTAGGGCTACCTGTCACACATCATTTAAGCCACAAATAAGACAGCAGTGCTGAGCAGCTAGGAGATAAATTACTTCCTTTTGTTTGTGAGCAGAAAAGCACATGCCAGAACAACAAAAGACAAACTAAACCAGACTTCCTTATTTTAATGCAAGATTGTTTGAATACATAGCCTTCCAGCCACTACCTGATCAAGCTGAAAGGAATGTCAACGAAATAGTGTTTAAAATACAAGGAGGAATATGGAAGTACCCCTGAAATTTTATTTAGGAAATCAAACAAGGAGATAAGTGGTCAGACTACAGCTGGAAGTACATGTTACACTTTTAACAGGCACATTCATAAGATTCATCAATTTCACATTTAGCTTTTGATTTTCATCTGTAAGAACAATCCAGATAGAGTAAGAAAGAAGTACCCTGTGCTGAGAAGCAGGTAGGTGGACATGAGGGAGAGCAATATGCTGAACAGTCGCTGAAACAGAAACGTGGGGCTCAGTAACGGCAACACCGAGGAAGAAACTGCAATAAGGAGAGATCTGTCAGTCACTACATGCAAAATATTTCCTCCTTGGTAACAACATAGCAGTCTTCAAATCTTGACACGTTATATACAGAAATTCACTACTCATCATATATGCCCTTCTATTTGCAGAATTTACTTTTGCTAAAGAAAAGCCAGTGTTTGGAATGCTTAAAATCTATCAAAAGTAACTTTAGATTCTTGACCATTTTAATTCCCTGGCTTTCTACCTCACAGCCTTTATTAACATCGGTTCCTGAGAAATTGTAAGTCCTGGAAACGATGCAGAAGCACTACCCCAAAAACCAGCCAAACTTGACTGTTTAACACTACTCTGAGAACCACTTACCATGGCTCTGAGGACCTCCAAGAAGCTCAAACACTGCAGTTACAGGACCACTGCTCCACTAGAACATAGATTAAGAAACCTGCTACATTTTAAAGTGCAACTTTGGGGGTGGCAGAGCACTAGAATGGGCTGCCCAGAGAGATTGTGGAATCTCTGTCTCTGGCAACATTCAAAACCCTCCTAGACACAATCTTGTGCAACCTGCTCTAGCAGAGGGATTGGCATGTTGCTACGATAGATTTCCACTGATGGAAACTTTAAAACATGACAAACATTTATCTAGAAATAACTGCTAACAAAGACAGTTCTGAAGAGCATGGGAAGCAGCTGGATTGACTTTATGACTCCTAGCTTTACCTCTATGTTTGTGGTTAACATACATGTATGAACCACACACATGGCATAACAGCTAAGGCCAGCCAGAAACAGGCTTGCAGGAGCCCACCCATCACTAGTTCACTTCCATGGTTCTCCAAAAAACAGACTTAAAATTAGGCCTAAATTAAAACTTTAAACAAGGTAGGCTTCATATTAATCAGAATGAATAGTTGAGGAGAGGGTAAAAATTTGCTAGAAAATGTCATTAGTCTCATCTTATTGACATGATAATAGTTGTATCAGTATTATGAATAAATACTGATAACTTTGTGCTTCTGGTTACATAAATACACACAGAGGTACAAAATGAGAGTTCAGAAAGAGTGCCACTCTTTCACAATTAAGCAAAAAGATGAAGAGGAGTTTGACCACCTCTAATGATACCAACATTGGAAAAGCTACAGTGGACCTTGGCACCTTAATTCTTAGGGTGCCTCATTTGTGGTAGACACTAGTGACAAGGCATTTCTCCCCAGCAAGAGTACTGAGGACTCGCTGTTGAATGCCTTAGCTTTTTACCTGCTTAGTTCTGTGTTTAATTACATAGAGCAATTCAGAAAGTGTATTAAGATCCTACCTTGTATATCATATTCACTTGAAATGATTGCTACCAGTCTGAATGACTTTGCTAAAATACTCAATACTGCTGTGGCAGCAAGTAGACTTTGAGTACATACAGTTTACTTCACCATTAGCTTAATTTTTATCATAGCAACATCACCCACAGCAAAGAGATTTTCTAATGTACATTTTCCTCATAACTCCAGACCATTCCGACTGCCCAAATCATCTCTTAGATGAAAAATGTTTTCTCTCACCCTTACGCAGGGGAGAAAGAGAACCTTTACCCTTACCTCCTGCTCCAGTTAGCCAAGCAGGACATTACTGATTTCATCAACTTTAAAACTGCAAGGAATTAATCCACACAGAGATCCCCAATTAGCTTAGCAGACTACAGAGTGAGGAACGTATGATTCAAAGGAAAATGCTCCACAGAAAACTACAATACAAATGAGAACGTTGCTCATACACACACTGATCCAAATCAATTGTATTATTCTTGAATCCATTTGCTCACACAGATGCAAGACAGCTAAAACTGACAAGATCTACTTAAGTTAAAACAGTATCACAGTACAGGAACGTACAAGACATTCAGCAACTAGATAACAGAAGTCATAATTTTTCTGTTAAGTCATAATTCTTCTGTTAAGCTATGTTTAAATTCCTGGTCTTGACTTCTAGCAAAGAACTCCTATCAAACTTTGCATGGGGTATGTTTAACTCTAGAAAAAAATCCCACATTCCAGATGAATCAGGGGGAAAAAAATAAAATAAAAAATAAAATAAAATAGAGCTAAACAGGAACATTTTCTAATGGAGCCCTACATAAACTATTTTGTAGCTGAAACACAAGAGGTATCACTTTAGTGCATTCCATAACCACAGTAATAATTACATTTTCTGTTTAATCATCCAAAGATTTTTATTTTAATAGTGATAAAAAAACCCGTAACTGGTAAATTTTTTTTTTTTCATTTAATAGCTAGAAACAGATATCAAACGTACATTAGCATCATTAGTTCAAAGGTACTCTACAAAGCAGCTCTGAAAAACCCCAAAGGTCTCTGCCATCACCTGCAACTTCAAGTTTCTTTTGAAATACTGCAGTAACTTTTCCTCACTTCTTTACACTTAACTGGATTGCTTACAGAACACCTCAGATCACCCTTATCTGTCTCACGGTGAAACAAAAAGGGAATTTATACCATTATATCCCTTAAAGAGGTCTTAAAGATATTCAGAATATTCAAAACAAAAGATAAAGCTACTTGTAAATCAAAATTGTTTGCATTTTATTACAAAGCTACAACGGAGAAATACTTTAGAAGACTTTCTAACACATTCCTCAAAAAAACCTCTCTTAGGAAAGCACACTGAACACAAAAATTATTGGGAGTCAAATAAAGGAATATGTGCAAAAGCTAGACATTTATAAACAAACACGTCTTCACCATTCACCCAACCCCACATACTATCAGCACACAAGTTTGGGAGGGAAGATGTTCTTACCTAGAGTCATCCAGCTAATAATTTGATTCAACACAGGCAATCCCTGTTTGCTCTTAAGACTGTCATGGGTACTGCTCACAACATATGTTGACAGTGCAATACTCAGCATCTAGAAAGAAAAAAAAAAATCAGACACTGAAACACAACATGCATGCATCTTTACCATCCCATACTAAATATGTAAATATGCTTTAGAATTGCATAAACACCTCATTTGAATCAATGTAAGAACAGGAAGTGCGAAATGTAGTGTCAAGTGTTTCAAGCTTTTTACCAGTTATGCTTTTCAAAACTTCCTTCTAGTATTTTGTTTGTTTGTTGGCTGGCTTTTTTTGTTTTGTTTTTAATTCTTACTTATTCTATTTTTGAATAGTTTAAACAAATGCCCTAAATCACCAATTTGATGTGATACGCTTTTTGTCAAGAGTAACTACCTTAAACATTAATGTAAACCACAGAAAACATATAGCCCTAGTTTTAAAAGGAGCACTTGTCCTCAAACAGAACCACAAGTAACTATCAGAACCTCTGGCTTTGCTGCAGGATCAGGCAGAGGATGAAGGAGAAGGCTAATTAAGGCAAGAGCATTGCATGGGCAGCACAGCTCCTGTAAGAAGAGACAGCAGAGCAGATTGGAGGTGGATTTTAAGAGACGGGAAGGAGCTTCAATCTTAGTAGACTGTTCAGAAGAAATTGTCTGAACTACCTCAAGCAGAGCACTCTGCCTTGGAGAAGCAGTTAAGTTTAGAAGTGACAATTATCCAAGAACATGCTTGAGCCAAGTTTTCAATTACTGCCATTTATTATAAACTCTGTGGTTCTACTAAAATGTAAATCAAGCATGCACAATACAAATGTGCTTAAAACTGCATTACAAGACATAATTGCTGTTGTGGCTTTTTTAGTGCAAAGCAACTAAACAGTGCTCACATCCCTCACTTTTTACCATATGAACAGATGCCATTCCCTTGCCAGAGCAGTGATACCTAGTGGAACCTGCCCAGAGGATATACTTAGCAGTCAGCCTCCCTTTTTGGCAGCTTCACAGGTGCACAGTATCTGCTGCTTCTACATAATTTCAGGCCACAAGAACATGTAACTTGTATTTTTGTGCAACATCAATAAGCTAGGGCATTGTCCCCTTTAGGCCTATGATATTTATCTGGGATGCTTTTGCTGTATTCAGAACAGATCTCTCCTTTGATATATCTTTTTAACTTCTTTTAGTATCATGAGCTCTGGTAATCCCTCTGCTATCCCCTAGCCACTGGTGAAGTCACTTTGCACTCGCTTCATGTCATCTCCTGTATCTTGTGCCTTGCAAAACTTGTGATGACATAGGTATGCTACTAAACCCAGTTCACTGCTGCTAGACCTATGCCAGTGTCCAGGGAAGGGCTTAGTATCTCCTCTGGAGACTCCTATGTTTGCAGTTAAGTAATCTTCAAAATGCTCTCAGCTTTCACCACCGTCTCCAGAACTGTGGCGATGCAGGAGAGAAGCAACTTGGAAATGCAAACGGAGATCTCCAGCTAAGAATCTGTCTTCTTTCCACCTTCACAACCTTCTTTGAAGTTCAGAGATTATTCTTGAAAAGCTTAAGAGCTGGCCTGAGAAATACTTTATCTGTAGGTCACAGCTAGAAAGAAGAAACCAAGAGTGACATCTGCAGTCCCAATGCCTCTTCACCAGCAGCTCTGTCTGTGAGCTCTCCTAAGCAACTAACATGGCAACAACCCATAGAGAGAACAGCAGAAGAAACAGCATCATTGCTGGACACTATACAAGGATGGCTGAAAACACTGTTCCTGTCCCCTAGTTCAACTGATACAACATGGATTCCTACTGTTCATTTCTCCTCCTAATTTAAAGGAGAAAATGAATAAACTGGCCACCTTGGACCCACATGAAGTTCAAGCCTCGCAGGAATAACAACTTGGCTCAACGTTATCAACCAATGGAAAAAGCAATGTTTTTGGCAGTGCAGCAAAAAAATGGACTTCACCTGTGAAAATCCTGGCAAAGAAACTGGTGTTTTCTCCGGAAAAAAAAAAAAGTTAGGTCATATAGTAAGCACTGCGGCAGTATAGCTGATGGATTATAAATAACTCATGTTTCACCATTCCTAAAGTCTTAATGACTTCTCAAAGATCACAATCATAGAATCATTTAGGTTGGCAAAGACCTTTAAGATTAAGTCCAGCCATAAACCTAACACTGCCAAGTAACCACTAAACTATGTCTCCAAGTATCATGCCTACAAATCTTTTAATCAGGTTCAAGAACGGTGACTCCACCACTTCCCTGGGAAGCCTGTTCCAATGCATGATAAGCTTATCAGTGAAGAAGTTTTTCCTAATATACAATCTAAACTTCCCTGGTGCAACTTCGGGCCGTTTCCTCTCATCCTATTGCTTGTTTCTTGGAAAAAGTAACAAACAGCCACCTCATTAGAGGACAGATGTAGCACTGACCAAAAGACAATTCTTGCCTTGTCACAGCAAATAGAATTCAGAAAAAAAAAAGGTTTTTCCTGTTTTAATGATATCAAGAGAAAACATGAGAAACTCTTGGCAATTTTCAGACACTGTGAAGGTGTAATTAGTATTTTCTGCCTCATGCAAACAGTGATGTATCAAAACTTCAAAATTAGGTCTAAACATAGCAGAAGTTTTTGTAGCAGAAATGTAAATTTAACATAAAAAGTTACTCAAACTTGTGATTTTACTTTTAAAAATGTCTTTATTTATACTCCTTTGCTGAAAATTCTTTTTGATCATGCTATTTAGTTGTCTAAGACTTTTTTGCTTCTTTAAGGCTAATAAGTTAGGAATCTACAGTCTGTAGGAAAAAAAAAAAATAGTGAAGAAATGAGTAGCCTGCAGACAACCTCCCAGATCCATAGAGGTATGTAGCTCTCACCCATCTGCTAAAGTGTATACTCTGTCACATACATAGGGAAACCAACACAGACATATGTAGTTCAGGACTGGATTGGAGGGAATTATCATATCTGTGGAGGACTACATGAAAACTGGCCAGTTTTTTGCCTACTCTGATGGTCTCTGACAACTCAGGTTTCTTTTTGACCAAAAGGAGAGCAAATTACGTACCAGAGCAAGCTTTGTTCCTTACCAGGCATGGTATCTTTGCTACAAGCTAATTCTCAGATGGAAAAGGAAGGTCACTTACACAAGAACGTTGTCTTCAGGAATGAAAATAAATCATAATGAGCACAACAAAAAGCCTAGATGATGCCGACTCCCTCTTTTTTTCTGACTGAAATAGGAAGAGAACTCAAAAGCGAAGTGTCTTTATTCAGGAGCAATTCTAAAATAATCTGTGAAGAACAACTCAGGCATAAGAACTACTTTGCAAAAGAAGTCTTTGTGAAAGATTATCTTCTTTCTTGTATGAAAATCTCAATCCAAATGAGCAAAATTTGAAAAAAATTTGAGGGGAGGTGAAATGAAAAAATTAAAGGGATTCTTGCACATAGAAACCAATAAAACAAAGAGGAAAAGGATTATTTAAAAAAAAAAAAAAAAAAAAAAAAAAAGAAGAGACAGGGGATCCTGATCAGAGAAGTATGGCCAGATCAGTCAGCTTTTTGCTAAAAGGATAAAAACTAGAAATGCCACCTATTTCCTCTCCATTTTGTAATTTAAAGGCTTTCAGTCAGAGCTAAACCTATGAAAGATATTACCAGAGTGGCTAAGGGAATCTCCAAGACAAATCATAAAGAGTAAGAGGAAAGGATGCCCTATTTTCCCTTTTACTCTGGTCAGTACTTGGAAGAAAGTGGCACACAAAGCAGAAAGGTCTGTAGCAAATTAATTTATCTTCTCATTCTCCAGAATGAGGAAACATCACACAACAAATCTTAACTTCCTGTTGAGGAACAAACAGTGTTATCAGAGGAAAGCATAACCTTCCATGACTGCCTCCAAACACCACACATACAGGACTTGCAAAGCCTACTTTTTAGAAACCCCTTATCAGATGCAAAGCAAGAATCTGATCACGTATGCTTATGCATATGAATGCCAGTGCCCTGATCACTGTAAAATAGTTATGTTTTATCTGACTAGAAGACTCGTCTCACCCTTAAAACTGCTTGGAAGTTGTAAATCCAAAACCCTATGTGTTCTAAATGCTCCAAATCAGCATTTTTTTTTTTTTAAGATTACCCCACTTCCCTGTCCCCACTGAAAACTCCAACTCAAATGAACAAGTAAAAGGAGAACAATTGAATTCCACTGCCTAGAAATGCTAGTCTTCTGACAAACATTGCCTTTTTGTACTCCTGTACGTTTTAAAGCAACTAAATGCAACCTAACCTCAAAACAAGTTACTTATTTAGAAATGTGTAATGCCTCTGTAATGTTCTTTTCCCTCTCTAAATCTGAATAATTTCTCCTCTTAATCCCTTATCCAGACTGTGAATGGTGGATCCCACATTCTCCATTACACGTAAGCTTCTGTCATCAAAAAACCTAATGAAGACCGGTAATTAAATGTCACTATTGTAAAATATCCTCTGATTTAAAAGCAATTTCAGGGTCTTTATGATCTTAAAGATCTTTCTTGGGAGAAAATGAAGACATTACTTCCTAAACAAGCAGGAAAAACATTTTCGTCTAAGTATCTCAGGACTCTGCAAGTCAACTTCCTGATTCTCTAAAGTTGCGTCAAGGACAATCTGGTATTACTTTTTGACTACAGATCTATTTCATCATCATCATCTGTGAGCTTCTCCACAAAGTTACACTGAATGAGATGCTGCAGCAGTTGTGTGGCAAGTTGGCATTGGCCAGCTGCCAGATACCTGCCCAGCTGCTCTCTATCCAGTACAATTTGTTTTCAGGCACCCCAGTAAGAAAACCACTGATGATCTGATTTCAGTATATACTGCAAAGGTCTGTCCTTAAATGCTTAGGAAAGGAACTGATACCTCTTTTTCAGTTACGTTGGAAAAGTTTAGAGAAACCACCAGCACATTATACATGTGTGCCCTCAGGTAAAGGCATTTTAGGCATTCATTATTCTTTTCTCCTCCTCCTTTTAACCAATTTGAGCTCCACAAGTAAACCACTGATATAACGAATATATTGCTTAGCTCAGTAAGAAATTCCACCACCTAGGTCATAACCAATAAAGCTCGTCCTGAAATGAAACCATCTTGTAATAAGGCATGGTTTGGGTTTTTTTGTTGTTGTTGTTTATTTGGTGGGTTTTGGTTTTTGGGTTTTGTTTTGGTGGCGTTTTTTTGTTTGGTTGGTTTGGGGGTTTTATTTTTGTTTTGTTTTAAATAAAAGGACATCAGACACGTAAGGTATTAGAATGTTAAAGGCTCTCTAGAACTTAATTAGCACCTACTATGAAAGGATCTACCTATTTCATGAAGATGTAAAGAAAAAAAAAAAAAAAAAAAAGAGTCACCTCTCATCTGGAAGATTTAACCAACAGAAAAGCAGCTCAGTATCAGTCTCAGTATCTGTCTGTTATTCAACAGACAGAAGCTAGAAAGAACCTCCTGAACTAGCAAGCCAGTCCTTTGTGTGAATGTGCAATTCCTGCAAAGGTCATTGGAAGTTACATACACAGACTGAAGGCAGGATAAACTCTCAAAACACATAAATATTCCCAGGATGAGCTTTTTGGGAACAGCATTATGATATTTAAAAATGTGTATTACCATGAGCACATGGTCCTCTTGAAACAGTCAAGGGGAAAACTCTTATGAATAATAATTTTCTTCTTGAAAATTGTGGCCTTGCTAGGAACACATTCTTACAAAGTATGTAAAAAAACCCTCTAATATTCATAATTACTGAAAAGTAGCAACTGACCTGAGAAAGATGTACTTTCAGATCTTCATTATTTCTGTAGTTTTCACTTTTACAAAGAGATGCCAAAGAGAAGCAAGAGATCAAGAGAGTCAGCAAACCACTTGCTATTCTGTAAAAACAAACAAAAGAACAAGAGAACAAAAAAACCAAACCAAAACAAAAATCATCTTCCAGGAAATATCATCCAAAGGTTCAGCAAATTTTCATAGAAGTATTACTCGCTAACATAAAATAATTCATTACATTACCAAGTCTTAATACATTCAACATCCAACTTCAGATAAAACAAAATACAATTCAGAATCATGCACTGTTTAGTGTTGCTTTTTTTTAGCGGTTAGTTGATTTTTTGGGGTTTGTTTGGTTTTGGTTTCTTTTTTTTCCAGTGGCAAGGGGTGGTGGTGATTGTGAGTTATTTTATCTTGTTTTGTTTTGCTTTGTCTTTATACAAATCTGCCATCTGCAAATCCAGTTGTGCTTTTTTCATGGCAGTGGCAATAAAACCCACCTCCATTTTGGACACCTCTGATCTGTTATCCATTATTTTTAGTTACTTTCGATTACCTCCAAACAGTATTATGAACAAAATAGTAATAATGATCAGTGATCTAAATGCAGTGGTTTCAAGGTTTGTCATCTAACAGGGTAATTACACCACCATTAATATTAAATTCATAGCTTTGTTTAAATGCAACAGCAAGACTCACAGGAAGATTGTCACTCATCATGTAAATACAGGAAAAAATACTGCTTGGCATTATTGAATAGATCTGCCAATTATGACGCTTCCAAAGTGACAGACATGATTCACTGAAAGATCAATATTAATATAACCTCAGATTGTCTCTCCTCAGTCATTAAGCAAGCAGAGGAACTATAAAAGCAGCAGAAGTTTTTGCATGTATTTCTCTGTCATACTACATCCTTGATATGAAAGTATTCGAACCACACTGTCATCATTTCCACTTGTGCCTTGGCATTTCCCCTGAGACACTACTGACAAAAACATCCATTTATGACTGCTTCACTCATGTTTTCTCTGGCATAACACAAAGATGTACAAATACATTGTATTCCATAAAAACAGGCTGCATAGGCATATCTCAACAGCCATTTTCAAGTAATGACCTAACCAATACGGGAACACAGTACCAGGCTACTCACTCACAGAATGGAGGCTGGAAGATCAGTGTACTGCAATTCCCTACTCAAAGCAGTGCCAACTGTAGCAAGCTGCTCAGGGTCATGTCTAGCTGAATGTTGAATACTTCCACTGATGGAGACTCCACAACTTCTTTGCAGAACCTGTTCCAGTGTTTGATCTCCCTCCGTGTAAAAAAAGCTTTTTTTCTTTTGTTTAAATGGAATTTCCTCTATCTGAATTTTTGCCCATTTCTTGTCCCTTCACTGGACACTGAGATGAATCTGTCATCTTTACTCTTCTTCCCCAGAAAGGTTTTTATATACATTGATAAAATCCTCCTGAGTCTTCTCTTCTTCAGAGTAGCCAGTTCTAGCTCCCTCAATCTCTCCTCCAGGATAAGCAGTCCCAGCTCTTGGTCGCTCTCCTGGGACAGATGCTCTAATACTTCACTCATCTTACTGGTCATTATCTGGATCTGTTCCGGTATGTCCACATCTCTCTTTCCTGAGAGTCCAGAACTGGACACAGCACTTTCAGATGCATCTCATCAAGGCTCAGTAGAGATGAATAATCACCTTCCTTATCCTCATCCCGGTGATGCCAAGGATACCACTGGCTGTTCCTGCAAGAGGAACATTGCTGGTTTGCTGTCAAACCAGTTGGTTCCATCCTGTTCTGGTGCATTTAAGTTACTTCTGCTCAGGTGCAGAACTTCGCGCTTCCTTGTTTTGAATGTCATGAGCTTCCTGTCTGCCCATTTCTGCAGCTTGTTGAGGTCCCTTTTAAGGGCACCATGTCCATCTGCTTCATCAACCACTTCTACATCAACCTGTTATGGATGTTATGGTAGACAGTACCAAAATCCTTGCTGAAGTCAAAATAAACAACATTCAGTGCTCTCCTCTGGCTCAGTGAGATAGTCTTTTCATCTCAGAAGGCTACCAGGTTGGTCAAGAATAATTTCCCCTTCATAAATTCATGCTGACTGCTCCCAATGACCTTCTTGTCCTTCACATGTTTAGAAAAGGTTTGCTTTCAGCATTAGTTGCTTGAGTACCTTCCCAGGGACTGAGGTGAGGCTGACTGGCCTGTAGCTCCCTGGATCCTCTGTCTTGCCCTTCCTGAAGACAGCAGTGAGAACATCTGCTTTCTTCCAGTCCTCGGGGACCTCTTCCACCACCCATTGACACAACTCCTCAAAGATTATCACAGTGATATTTGGCCAGCTCCCTGGGTGTATCCCATGAGGGCCCACAGACTCACGTATGTCCAATTTATTTAAGCATTCCCTAACCCAATCCTCTTTGACTAAAGTTATGTTGTCTTTACTCCAGACATTCCTACACATCTTATCAGTCTGATGGCTGTAGAATCTTGATGGCCAGTCTTACCAGTAAAGATGGAGGCAAAAGGAGGCCTCAGATTTTTTTCATGTCCATTATCATCAAGTCTCCAGCCCAGTCAGCAGCAGGGTCACATTTTCCCTAGACTTCTATCTGCTGCTGGATGGCATCTTTTTGCACTTTAGATCCCACACCAGATTCAACTCCAGGACAGCTTTGGCTTTCCTAACAGATCCTGCACAGTCCGACAGCATCTCTTCTGGGTCACGTTACCCTTTCACCTCCTGTATGCTTCCTTTTTATAACCGAGTCAGGAGCTCCCTGTTCAGACCATACAAGTTTTATTCATATAATGAAGAAGCCCTGACCTGACATGTAGTGCCACTGCCCAAGAACAGGCTTAATAAATGCACCTTTTTTCACTGTCACTCTAATTTCTCCCTCCTGTATCTTCTCTCCCGGCATCTCCTTATCTTCAATATCCTGAAGTGTCACATATACATATATTTTTAATTGCTGCTTCAAGCATTTTTAGCTTCAGAACTCCCTTGGCATGATTCAGACAGGTGCAAACTATTTCACAGATATAATGTTTCATCAGAAGAAACATGTAAAAAGATGTACAGCCTGAGTAAGGTGAATGTAAAGAAGTGTCAGGAGGAAAATCTGAAGGTAATTTAATTACAGTTTGATTTCTAAACTGTGCTCAAATATTCTCAAGAATAAAAACCCCTCAATTTGGACCAGCAGAAACACATCCGCATGTATGTGAGAGGTTGTAACACAGCCAAAGCCAATCTGTCCTGGATATTTCTAACGTGCCCAAGTATAAAGATTAAGAAAAAATTTCTATATATAGATTTAAATCACAGCGAAAATACTGAGGCAGAATATCAATAATTTTGGAAATATGTGGGCTCATAATTCTATCTGCAATTACATATTACTGATCAAATCTCATATTTCACTGAAGATCAGGTACCCTGGCTCTAATGGGGAACAGTGTATCTTTTGCCAGAAAGCAAAAGTCAGTGTTGGAGTCTAGGTCAATCAAATCTCTCTGTGCAGTAACTACAATGATACCACAAGCCTAACAACTTTGGGCCAACCTCTTGGATTGCATCCAAATATGAAAGAATGCTTGTATGATGAAAAAGTAGCTCACAATAGGAGAGGGACAAAAGACACACTAGAAAAAAATGCAGATCAACAAGATAGATATTCAGACAAGCAACACCAGAGAGGAGAATGCAGAACAAAGCAGCAGAAGTGGAAATAGAAGAGACAAAGGAGACAGAGGGGAAGAAGAGATGTCTGCCTATCCTATTTGTTCTATTTCCTGGAATATCTCATTAGGTACAGAGTGCTATTCAAAGACAGATTAATTCAACATTAGATAGAGGAATTCAGAAAGGTGCTGTCAAAGTAGACTGCTTTTGAATATATATTCACATGTCAGTGCTATTTACTGTGTTTGCACTCCAGTGAAGCTCCTCCTTTAATGATGACCTTTATTTTCACACAAAATCTGTAAATTTCTGTATTGAGAGCTGTTTCCCTCAAAAAGAAATTACAGAATAATGCAGAGAGGAAATGGATGTGGCAGAAGAATGATAAGCCTATTCTCATTCACACTAGTGAATAACTGAGGTCTCTCAAATCATTGTAATTTAAATTACCAATTTCAATACCTGTCTCAGCTTTTAATAATACAACTCCTCACATATATCAAAAGTCAGCCTAAGTTTTGAATATCAAAGAGGGAAATAAAAAGTTTAAAGAACAACATAAGATTCTTACACTAGAGGAATGTTTGGTTCTCTTCCTACAACAGGCATTAAGGGAAATATTGCCAGAAGCATACACAGAAGAGTCCAGATCAGTGCTGTTGTCTAAAAGAAGAAAAACAAATGAGATTGTTTTGGAGGTCATGTAGACAGATATTTTCTAATCAGAAAAAGAATACTTCAGCTAACTACTAATGGCTACTAGCATCTCCCACAGGCAAAAAAATCCTGCATCTACCAAGAGTAAACTTAACTGAAAAAAGGGAACAGGATCATCGGTACTGCAGCATTTCAGTTTTATACAGAAAAGACTCTCATTACACAGCTGTCAAAACCCTATCAAAGACAATGTGTATTAAAGCTAAGCTTATATTTCAAAGCACTTTCTCAAAGCGTGGCCTTCACGCACATCGCAGTTGCCAGGAAGATAGTAAGTAACCCTATGGGAGATAGGAATAAAACTGATCTCATCATAAGTTTGCAGCAGCTAACTAATCACCTATTTGCTAGTGATATGCTAACATATTCTAGTCTTCAAATCTGAATGCCATTTGATTTAACCACCATAATCATCTAAGTAGTTGTCTAAATTCTTTGCTAGGTGAAAAAAAAAACGAAACCCAAAAAACCAGCACAAGAATCCCAGGTATTTTACTCTAAATAAAGCTGTTAAGAACAAATACAAGCTTACAACTTGACAGTTCTTGCAGAGCAAGACATAGCACTTAGACTCCAATTTGGTTTTAATTAAAAGGGTAATGTTAGCCCAGAACTCTACATTTTAGATATCCTGTGAAATAAGAGATGTTAGAATAAAATAAGGGAAGAAATGCCTCTTACATTGAAGGTTGTGCCACTTCACACCTGTATCTACAAAAGTGAATTTCTTTTCCTGGACAAAAAAGTATAGAAATCTGCCTCTGAGGAATTACGTGTACCAGCTGACTGCAGACAATAATGAATTCACAAGCATTTTTCAGCTTCTTTTTTTTTTTTTTTCAAGAAATGATCATATTACATACATGGTGGCACTTTCACCAATCATGCATGTCAATGCTTTTATCACTGTGACAATTCAATAAACTGTGTATTTCATGTTATTTTAAGCCAAGCTGGTTTTAGTTAGCATTAGCAGAACATTGATAGCTAACTCACAGCTACCCTGAAATTCTTAAGCAATCTTATTACTTAGCAGTCTTATTACTTACCTTGTATGAGATCTACCCAGATATATTAAACTCCCTTGCCTTGCTACTTGCTGCTTATGACAAAGACCAGAATAAAAGCATAACTGAAAAAGAATCTAGAGCAACATTCCAAAGAGACCAGGCCCAACATCCTAAGATGCAATCAGATGTTAGCCATTTAAAATGTTCTTTAAACAAAGTAATACAGTACCTTTGCTTGAACCCACAGCTGTGTGATCACTGGCCAGCCAGCAAAGACAAGAAGACCAATAGTAAGCATAGAGCGGTAGAAAAAGCTGAAGACCTAATTAAAAAAAAGAAAAAAACAAAACAAAACATCCAATAAAAGACTGAAAAACAAGCAGATTAATAGAAGTTATAGCTCCCTGGATAGGATGCTAACAATGAGAGATCCTGATGATACACATGGATAAAATACTTACTAGTATTTCAATTCCCAGTGTACAAATCAAAAGAAGTCCTATAGACTGACCGATATGAAGTGACAAGAGATTTGCAGCAAGCTCTTGAATAACCGGAAGTCTGTTCAAAAAGATGGAACATTATAGTTCTAAAAAGCAGAAGTAATACAGGATTTTACCTGTGAAAGTTGGAGAGAGCACAAGAAATGTTTCAAAGAGTGGGTGATGGCCCGAGTCTCCTTTCTGCCCAGTTTTACTTGATCTAAAACCCACAATAAAACCCTCCAGCTTTTTCTCCCATTTCTGGCACATCTTCACCAATATTTGGACAAGCTTCAGATTATTCTTTATCCATATCACTCTGAGTTTATGAACAATTTTGGTTATGCTGTGCTAAATGTCTGTCATAACTGATGAAACATTCAGAAGCTTTAGAGAGAAAAAAAATCTCCAGTTAGCTTTTCCACTATTTTATGAGGCGGTTCGGTGTCTAACTGCCATTGGCCTCATTTTCTCTGTATAATACAGAGATAGTATTTACAGAATTGCCAGGAGATTAGGTAAGTAACCAAAATCAAAAGGTAACAATGGATTTGGAGTTAAATGAGACCAAAACAAGACAACTTTGTTTCAATAGCAGTGCACAATCCTCCACCTGACTAGCACATGTTCTCCAAAAGCAGCTGGAGTTTGGCATACTTGACACTTTGCAAGATCAGGCTATCTGAAAATTAATAAAGGGAACAAACAACCTGTTCCATTTTACAAAATGTCAGCTGCTACAGGTAGTTGCCCAAGATTTTTGCACCCTTTTGACATCTAGAAGAGTACCAAAAAATGTAGTCTTGGAAAGACATTAATCTATTTTTATCAACAGACAAGATATCTTCCAGAATCATCAGCTGTATCAGTCAGGCTGGAAGCTACTCTGTGTCAAGTGAAATACAAACCAGAGTCCTTTGGAATGTCTCAGGAAGCATTTCCAGCAATTAAAAAAACATTATATCTAACTTTTTCCCCCCGACCACATGCAGTAAGTTTAATTGTCAACAAAACGGAAGCACAGACCTGATTTTATAAAACATTCTGCGTAAAATGTATTCTTTACTTACTCTGCCACAACTGCATACCATACTGGTACTGGCAAGAGACAGTATATGTAGTATGTCCAAGGACATGTTTGAATCAACAGGAAAAAAAATATTATCATTCCAATAAAGGCAAAACCATAGAAGAGGACAGTAGATTCCTGAAAAACAAATGGTTGGACAAACATTTCTGAAACAGCAATAAAGTGTTTTAAACGACACACTATTTTCTACTTGTTAGTTACACAGTAAAGTAAGTATTATTTTAAGACAGCCACCCAAGCTGTCTTGTGTCTATGTACACAACTCTGGATGCTGTTTGCAGCCAGATGAGAAAAAAATCCCAAAACACTAAACCAAACAATACAAAACTATTTGAAGATCTACTTCTAAGTATGTCTCTATATAAGGTCCTGCAGTAAAATCTGCATAGGCAAGGCACACTTGTGCAATCTGGAAGCCCAATGTATGCAATGTTGCATACATTCAGTGGATACTTGAAATCCATTGGACGTCAGAGATGCTAAGGATCTTGGAAAAAAAGAGCTCTCATATTTAGATTACAAACAAGCTCGAAGCATAACCTTTTTAGTTCAAATTCATAGCAATACAGTCAAAATGTTTAATGAATATTCCATTAGCATATGTTTCCTCCTCCAGCTGGAGACATTTGTAAGAGAACTAATTAAATTAAAATATAAAGCATTAAATCCTACTGGAAAAAAAACCCTCCAACTCTTCAGGATCTAGGGCAGTTACTGAAGGAGGCTTGTGACCAGCCTTCACAGGCTGTCAGAGAACTTACAATTTCAAAGGAGAACAGAGGCCTAGAATCACAGGGCATCGAAAGGTTCCCATAGCTAGAAATGCTATTTAATCCTAACCTAAAAAGCTAGCTCCAGGCTTTTCTAAAACAACAAAAAAATGAAGATATGAGATTATAACATTCTTCCTATTATGTACTCAAAGAAAAAATGTTCTTGGACTAAGAGCTGTAAGGAGGAACATCAAAGACATCAAGGAAATTTAAAAAAATCTCAGACAGGTAGGCCAGTCCTTAAACATGAGGTGGCAACATTCTCTTGTTTGTGCAGAAAGGAGTATTTAAAAAAAAAAAAAAAAAAAAAAAAAAAGGCAGCAAAAAAAAACAAAATGCCCCAAAAAAACAAACAAAAAAAACCCACCCTGCACCTGCCTTTTACCTGGTCACTGAACTACTTACTCTTCCTTTTTTAGGGACATTCAGGTATCAGAATAATTACTGTCAAGGGAAGACTACGTACAATTTTTAAAGAAACAATTTTATCTTTACGCATGGCTGGTTTCTTGGAATAAATTATGTAGACAGACAGTAACTATGTTAAATACACTGAGAAGAAAAGATATTCACTTAGTAGTTCACGCAGATGGGTTAACTTTTAAAAACTCTTTCTGTTCCCTGCCCCACCACTGGCATACAACTGCCTTGATCTAAATATAAACTGACAGCAAACGCAAGTTCTAAATGATTTTTAAAATAGAACTTCTGCTAAGATATGCCATTAAAGTAAGAAAAAAAGGAAGTCATATAGAAAGCTGACCTAATTTTACATTTGATGACATATAGACAGAATGGATACGATATGCACACAATATAATTTATCACTGAATGAGTAAACACATACAAGCAACATTTTATTCCATGTAGAGACATAAATATTAGAGAGTCTCATATAGTTGGTCATGCACTGAAAATGGAAAGCAGATATGCATTTTCTGCGGATGCTTGAAAATAGCTTAAGTAAGGCTTCTTGCCAAGTGAAATAACACACTACTTTAAAAGTAAAAAAACCCCAATTATATGCAGCATAAGAAGCCAAAATCTTTGAGATGATATATACAGGATATGCAGTTTCATTATTCAGAGGCTCCTTTTAGATTTCAGAAGACTGTGCTTTGCAGAAAACTATTTGTTAATGATAGATTAGTTTCTCGGCAAAATTCTTTAAGTAGCTCAAATATTAGCTATAAGCCAAATAACTTCCATATACTAAGCATTAACCTCATTGATTCATTAAGTATTTAGGAACACTAAAGAAGGTTTCCACAGAAAAAGGACTCTTACTAGAACTGCAGAAAGAAAATTACTATAGACAAAAAACTATGAAACCCACTTCTTTTTTTTCTACCAGCGTCACTAGCATAAAAATTCTCTTCAACAAGTTAAATCAATATATCAAATGAAAACCTGATGTCAACTAAAAATGTGATTTTTTTTTTGCTTAGTTATTAATATATCCAATACTCAGTCTAACGTAATCATTTTGTTCATATCTAACATAACGTGCCTCTTGGATTATTTCTTCTCAGTTATTTGATGAAAGAAAGCCTAAATCACACAGTACAGCACTTATGAATATTTTCCATTTCAGTTTTGTTTGATCATTTTCATTAAAGGCCAAGACTATCTCATTTCAACCAGTAGTAAAATCCTTAAGATGGCATGACAAAAATTTTCTTGGAGCAATATATTGAAGGCAGTAAAGATGCTAAGTGAGTGCTCATTCTCATTTACATTACAAAAAGAAACAATTCCTTTTATTCTGAAACAAATTCTTGAAGTTTAGGAGATTTTTTTTTCTTTCCTTCCCTCAAAGCTTTAATCCTTCTCTAGTGAAACGCCAGCTTTTTGCCCATTCACGTCTTTGAACTATCTCTTTCCCTGATGAATGACTGAAAGTAAATGAATTTCCTAGGACTTTGTACTTTGTGAAAAATCAAACCATAATAATCTTGTCAGAAAGAAATTCCATAATCTTTGGTGTCTTCTGCTGCACCCTTGCAAATCAAAGAGCAAAAGAGAAAGCTGATCTATGAAAACACTATTCACCTTTCTATTAAAACAGGATATAAATTTTAAAAATGCCATGATAGGACTGCACAGCTCCTGAAAACTGATTTCACATTGCAAAAAAAGGATAGGAATAAAATAATGTGCTTTTTTTTTTTTTTTTTTTTGTCCTTAACAGTAAGGAACAGAAAAGTCAAAATGGAAGCCCAAAGTCTGTATTTTTCCAAACAATTATTATTACAACAGAGTGCTGACTTCACTAAAATGAATGCTGAATGTGAACTTCTGGTTAAAGACAGACCCTTTAAAAGTTTTAAATCACTCTTTGCTTGCACTTGCATTTCATCTAGTAAGATGCACAGCTGTAGGAAGGAATAAACTGAGAAAGCACAGTATTGAATAGTCATACTTACATGGCTTAGGAACAACAAATAAATGGACCAGACAGTAACACTATGCAGGATTACAGTAGCTAGAAAACTCTAAAGCTTGACAGTTTCCCTATGTAGTCAAAAGAAGTGGAAGTTGTGCAATTAGTCCCTTTCAGAGAGATGGAGCATAAATACAATGCTGAAAACTGATAGAAAAAAGTCATTGCATATCTCTGGCCTACCTCATTATTAGTCTGGATAGTCTTGATCAAATTGGTATGGGTCTTGATGATCACCATAATCACGTAAGTCGTCCAGCCCACAAAACCCATTGCGATACTCAGACCCAGGAATAATCTATCGTAAGTATGGTAGTAAGACAAGCCTTCCAAAGCAAGGTTTATCAGTGTTGTACACAACGATATCTAAAGGCAGACAAAACAAATAAGTAATAGTTTAGAATAGCATAAGGTCTACGCTATAGATCAGCCTGACAGCAACTGGAGCTCGTGCAGCTTTGCCACTCTTGGCACGTGTCCTCTCAGCACTCCAGTATAGTGTTTTGGCCAGCACCAGCTGCTGAAGTAGACGCCTGTTGGACAAAGACAATGATCATTTGGCTTCTTTGCTTCCTCACCCCCAACAGTGGTCAGATGGTGAAAGCTACACAGATAGCACACCTTGACCACCACCTACTTGCTACTTGTTCTTCCCATGAGCATTTGATTGTACATATATGTTTTCCAGGATAAGTATCTCAAAAAAACCCAACAAAACCCAACCACCAGTCATGTGCTTCTGAAGGCACAACACTTACATAGGAGAAGGATTATGGATAGCTGAAACATGGTCACTCTTCACAGTCTGAAATACCCTGCTGGAGTTTAACGTTCTCCACTTCAGCAGCACCTAGTACATGCTGGAGCCCATTTCATTTACAAAGCAGCTGCTTGGGGCTCTCAGGTTGCAAATCATTTGGACACAAGAAGGGTTGCACCCAATCTAATCACCAGTCTCCTTACTCAGTACCTCCACTGGGGAGGCACCATGATGGAAAGCATTTTTTTCACACCACAAGTGTCACTGCTTAGGCAGATGTCTGCCAACCCCTGTGATTTACCCAAAGGTCAGCTATGCAATTTGTGGTAACAAAGGATTCTCTGGTCATTAAAAGACCTGTAAGATATAAGTATAATAAGAAGTTGATCATAGATGATGATGCTTCTTTTTATGTTCAGGCATCCAGTTGAGACTTAACAGCAACAATCAAAAGAAAAAGCTATGTCAACTACCAAATAGATCACAAGTCTGCCAATGGGCAAACTCCCCAAAACTCACCTCCTTCCTGAGGATGTATGTATGAACATGTATTTGCGATGCAAAGAGTTACAGAGTTGGGGAGGCAAACAATAATCTGTATTCCAGCAGCTAGTAATGCACCAACCTTTCTGCACTGTGATATAGGAAGCTAATGACAATCAGAGCACAGGCAGAAGCCCAGTAATGAGCGATCAAAAGTTACTTAGAACACATGGAGCACTCAAGTGAACTAGGGGTAAAATTTATGTATAACTAACAAACTCGTGGGTTCTACTGCTGAAATGTATAAAACGTCTCCTACAAATATATGTAGGACAGCCAAGTTAATAGTATTAGGAAACCAAAAACAAAACCTTCTATGAAAATACCTTCTATAGAAACTCTAGGAAAAACCTTCTACAGAAATTCTTCTATGCATCTGGCAGGTTAAGTGCCATCTTACATATCCAATTTTTTCATGTACTTTTTAAACACAAAAGTCAGTGACCAACTAAACCTGTTTAGAATAAGACTTCTTTATATCATTTAGCTCTACAAATTATTTCTGTGAATGTCAGAATACAAGCACTGGTGAACTGCACCCACTGAGTAGTACCCTGCCGCACAGTGATTAGTAGCAAATGCTTAGGAAAGCAGTATCAGAATTGGGAAGCACAGAATGACTCCACATATGACTCCTAGTCTTTGACAAACTGAAATGTGAATTAAAAACAAGAACAGCTGGTTCAGGAAAAAGAACAAAAAGCAGGATCTACAATGGAGCAAGACATCATACTTTTTCACGCAACTAGCAGCCTAAGAAGTGTGAACACAAACTACATTCCTCGGTTTCTCTCTCAATTTACTCTTTTCTACAATGGACAAGAAAAGCATACACTGTGTGTTAAGTATACTATGGAACGGTAACAAATAGTTTAAGAAGTACAAGTTAAACCACAGCAAGTCAATATTATTCATTAGCACTGATACCAAAATGCAAAATTTTGGAGATTCAAAGTGGGGTTATTTGTGTTAATAAGTGAGATGTGCATCATAAGAACAAATCTAAGTAATAAAATTTCCCGTAAAAAGTTTCTAGACGGCATGTATCAAAATCGCACTCACCGCTTCATCGTACTTCTGCTGCTGAATATAAAGCCTTGCTTTCTTTAAAAAGTTGATCTGTTCAGAATCAGAAAGTGGTCTGTACAACAATATAAAGAGATGTTAATATTTTTTCTTTACATGAGCAGTGGAAGAGGCAGAAGAAATCAACTTGGTAATAAAAAATTGCTCTGGAATGAAACATAAAATATTCTGAACTTGATTAGAGGTAATTTGGTAATTGGAACTAATCCATTCCTCTTCACACTTGGGTCAACACTGCTGCTGTCTAACTTATCCCAAGGTGTTTGCATTAAAAGACATTTCTTTTCTGTAGGTGTTCCCATCTAATACTCCTGAAAATTGTCTCCTTTGTGTGTTAATATTGATCATTGCTCTGGACAAGACACACTGCACATACAAGAAGTAATCCATTCAACTGATTTGATAGATGGCTGTAAGCGGTTCATAAGCCTCTAAGCATAGGATGAATTGTTCAGGTTCCACAATAACAGTAGATGATGCCTAACAATCTTCGCATTGAAAAATAAGAGCTTGTCTCCTGTTACACGGGGAGCTGTTTGAAGAATCCCCAGAGAAGGGGATAATGCAGTTACCTGGCTACACTAAGGTCAGTGATAAAAATCTCTTATTTTAACAAATATGATCATCAACCTAAATAAATGCTACAAAACTTCCCTTACGGAAAGTAGGAACAGAGAAAGAAGCCAGTCAACCACCTCTACCAAAAAGGGGAAGGAGTTATTTTTGCTTTACCACTTTTTTTCCAAGGATGGCAGCAGTCCAGGGGATCCCATGCTTACCCTGGGCAAGCTGTAAGTCACACCACAGACACTATCACTCTAGGCACTACAGGCAAACTATCTCAGGTCCCAGCTTTCTGATAGCTGATGAATGCATACAGCAGTTTTCCTTTACGTCTTCCACAATACTGCTGTGGTCCAGCATCATCTGTTCAGCATCTCCAGCACATGACAGCCCAGTTGCATGTCCCCCTCCCTCACATGCACTCCATCACATGCCTCATACACAACCACCAACACTATGTTTAAGGCTCTGCAAAATCAGGACCAGCCCTGGGGTTTCACTCCTATTTAAATCAGCAGCAATCACTTCTCTGGTCACTCAGCTGAACCAGGTGCAGGTCTTAATCTTACGGAGCTACTGCATGGAAGTGCTCATTCCTGCAGCTCCCAAACACTTGGGACTCACTTCTGCCTACAACCCAGAATCAGGTGATACATCATCAACAATATATACATACCATCTTTTGAGCCCTGAAATATATTAAGAGAATTCTGTGCTTGAAAAATCTTGAAAAAATTTTCATTACTAACAACATATTTTGATACTGTTTCATTGAACTCATAGCATAGCAATATTGTACCGGAGTCTTCTAAAACATTGGATATTAGAATCAGCAATGTATCTTACTTTTGAGACGATTAAATGAAATAGCTGTATTAAAAATATTTGACCCTTCAATCTAGAAAAGAATTGAGGGATAGTATCTATAAACAGGTAGGAAGAGGTCCTGTGGAAAAGGATAGGAAAGGAAAGATGATGACAAGGTGATGGTGAGTGTTTGGTCACCTTAACTTTGAGGGGAGAACAGAGGATTTTAGAAAATAGACTTGAAAGAGCAGAGTGAATGTTGGTTGTTCCTGCACCTTCATGACGCTTCCCTATGAAAGCCAAACTTACAGCTCCACAGGCCAAGGGCTACCAGCATGCCAGTGCACACCAAGGCTGATAATGACTCAAGTTAGAATAAATTCTTCAAGGAGGCAAACCAGACCCACATACTGCCTCAAGGAAATCTGTAACCCTCAAGTTTTGCTGTTTGGCAGGGGAAAGGGAGCAAAACACCAAGGTGGCAGTTTTCACCATGCATGGAGATTAATAGGATTTAAAAAAAGGTATCTTAGCTTTCAGGTAAGGCTTTACAAAATTCTGGAATAAATATTAAGCAGCTTTATTTTGGACTTAAATACATCCAAGATGTTCCTACGTTCACTGTCTCACTTTTATTGTTTTGCACATATTATTTTCTGTAGATTTTTTTCTTTGTCATATTCAATGCAAATTATTAAAAAGCTAAAATTATCTTTTGCTTTATATCTTCAGTCATTTAGCTATAAATCCCTTAATTATCTTTTAACTCTGAAAGAATTATTTTATTATGAATGAACAATAGTCTTTACCTATTTCTTACTGGATGACAGCAACTGTTATCTCTGTACATAGATGGTGTAACAGAATAAATGAGGTTTTTAAATAGTAAAGCTTCAGTAAGTCAAATGCAGAAGGCAATTATTTCATCAGATAGAGTTACCATTAGCAGATGCATCATTTTCAATAGCTAACATCATACCACATTTTACCTTACTTTCACATGCATGCTTGTCTTTGTAAAGTTTAGATCTTTGTATCAAAATGCAAGCTCTGTCCTGAATGAAAGGGCTGATTGTCATCCTAAAATACTTTTTGCCTCTGTATTAAGCAAGACCTCAAAGAAGTGACTAGAGAGTTTTTGCATCTCACACTGGACTAGGAAGAGTTACCAAATATGCTGATTATCTCTCAGTTAAGGAATAGATACCATAAGCAGTTTATCATCCATTGATGACTTTGATTGACTTCCTACAGCTTACAAAGTACCTGGGAAATTGAAAAGGAGCTCCTTGCTAGATGTAGCAGAAATTGTACAGAGACAAAGCTGAGCCATGAACAGAAGTGGAAAGTTGCATATGGAAGGAAGCAGGTACTTCAGAAATAGCGATCCTGTACAAACCTATAAGCCTCACCAAAAAACGCAACCACAAGGAAAATTAAAATCTGAAAAGTTAAAGCTTGAAGTATTCTTAACATCATTAAGTTTTAACTTAAACTATTTAAAAGTTTTCAAGCATGAGGCAGATAGTGTTAGAAGAGAAAAACTGATCACTTATTGCCCTGTGTTTTAGTATGCAATGTGCCGCAGGCACTACTAGTATGTCAACGTATTCTCAAGGTCACTTAATGCACACATCCATGCAATTAATATTAAGATCAATCAAGTGAATTTACTGATCATTGTTAGAAAGATTCTGAATTCTATAAAGAAAATTAAGGCATGTATGTATGAATATATGACCGGAGTCGCCTCCAGAGGCTGAGGACTTGTGTCTGCTTTCCAATCACCTTGTCAATGACCCCTTCCCTAGACAGGGATCCCAACTGCTTGGCTTCCTTCCCCTCTAATTCCAATCTACCAGCTCCATTATCCCAGCAACAGAGCAGACAGATCATAATCTGCTCACCTGGGTGATGGCTGAAATCCCTTTGCATGTCTCACAGCTCACTCAGGGACAGGGATTGGGTGATCACATCTGGCTCTTCCTCCTGTTCTTATGGCCCTGGTTCATCCTCACTACACAAACTGGGTTTTTTTGTGTATTTCTCTTTCTGGGTAGGGGTGATGGATAACCGCACAGGTTGGTTCTCTGGTGCAGCTACAGCACCTGCTGATCTGTTTTTAGATTTGGAGACCTTCTCTTCCCCTCGAGGGCACTGAGTAGTGTCGAAAAGGACTTGGTAGGTGTAGGTAAGACCCCAGCACAATTGTAGTGGTTTGTGTCTCAGCAATTTCCAGGTTGACAACAGACCTTTTTTAAATACCTTACTAGTTTATCGGGATATTCTGTACTTGTTTGGGGTGCGACATTCTAAACCACTGGAGGTGATCACTGCCCTAGTGACCTAGGCACTTGCTCACGCTCTCCAACACACCCCGCCACTCATAGCTACACATCCTCGGGGAAAATCTCTGGGTGATAGTCTTAGAAAAGAATTATGCAACCCTAAACAAGACCTGGGACACTTTCAGAAGACACAGCACCAAGAGCTTGCTGGCCTGGATATCCCAAGGATAGTCAAAATTCTCAAAAGCTGAGAAAGTCTCCTCCCCGTCTCACCCACAGATTAGGTAAGATCACTAACGACAAGGTCACATACACATACCAGCACAGTCTCACACTCAGTGACGTAATCATAAATTGACAATATCTAGTATAACACCACCAGAGGCCTGATCCATTTCCCAGAGGAGATAAACACCACTGCAGGGAACACAGAGCACCTAAGGATTTACACAACACCACCATGCAAACTAAGGGATCATGCACTATTTAACTAATATATGAAAAAGAAATGTGCATAGAAAAATGGTTTTAATGTGCTTTGGTCAAATTTTGTCATTATTTCAACCCTTCACGCCCCACATTGTGCGCCAAAACAGGTCTGTTATGTTTTAGACTCACCTGGGAGCTGACCACCATGCAGTACTTGCTCACTGCCACCCTTCCCCTCCCTCAATGGGAAGGAAAAGAAGCAGAAAAGTACAAACCCCCACAGATTAAGATAAGGAGAATTTAATCCAACAGTGCAACAGAAGTAGTAATAACAACAGCACCGATGAAAGAAGCAGCAGCGCCGCGCCACCATGAGTCCGAATGCCCGCCAGAACGGGAGCACTTTACCCCCACACCATATAATGGGCATAATGTCAGTATAGTATTGAATAATCCATTGGTTGGTTCAGTTGTCTATTCTGGCTGTGTCCTTCCCTCACAACTTCTGGTGAAAATTAACCCTACCCTAGCTGAACCCAGGACACAAATAAATCTGTATCCACCACTGCTAGTTTGTTACTTTTATTATGCCTGGTTAGTTAGGTAATGGTTCATAGTAATGTTATTGTACAGTAAATTTTCCTGAAATTTACTGTAAAAAGTAACCCCTTGGGATCTGTAGTAGCTTAACACTTAAACTGATGCAGATTTAATAATGCAAGTCAAGGAAGCATCACAGATCTGCGGCTGCAACATACAAAGAGAAAGGCTGACATTTGCTGTTTGGGGAATGGGGAGAAAAGGACCAAGTCCTTCTGTTGATGCAAAACAAAAAAGCTAGAGGATAAGGATATACATCCGTTAAACCTTTTGGTAGCCCCAAGATAGTGCAAGGCCACCTGAATAAAGCCTGCTAGGATTCTGTATCAGCTACTGTCTCCTGAACACATAAGGCAGACCCTCTCACTTGCTTTCCTATGAAATTTCTAATTCAAAACCTGTTAGCAGTAACAGAGACAGTAGATTGCCACTGTCCAAACAGCTCCAGCAACTTCTGCCAAAAGGATGATCACATGTTCTTGTCCTCTTCTACAGAAAGAGGATCCCTGGCATCTTATTAACTTGCAACACGAAAGAAATCACGCAGGTCAATGTTGCCCCTCTTGTCATGAAGCATTTCCACATCCATTCTGAGGAGTGGCCCAGGACTTTGCCACCCACCCCCGGCCTCCCACCTCTTGGGCACTGAGGGGAGCAGGAGTCAGTACCTCTCTGCTCTCACCATTGGAGAAAACTGTCAGCGACAGAAATGCCTGAGTATGTTCAAACTGTCATCACCTATTCCTCTATGAAAAATGGCTTCCAGACCTGCGGTTCTGCAATCAGCTGAAATAGTACTTATAGGACCCTCTAGTACTACTTTAATTCGCATCACCACTGCTGGCAAAATGGCACCTCGAAAGTGCAGATATAAGACTGGCCTAATTTTCTGCAGGGCTGATATTCAAAGAATTATACCAGTACAACACTTGTACAACAGTTTTGCAAAGCCTTTTTCAGAGTAGCAACAGGCTTCAAAAGCAGTCAGTCTCAGATGAGAGCTGCCTTCAAATATTCCCACTGCACAACACCTCAGAAAGCATCAGGTGGGTAATGGGAAAGTAGAGAAACAGATACTGCACCGTAACAGAAACGTGACTGCATGCTTATGCCCACTCCACATCAAATTCACTCTGGCTAACAATCCATAAGTGCAGAGATGATTGTGCAATCACAACCTAGCCTAACTTTATCTATCTATTGTTTCTTTTGAAGGTACGGTGCAGGGCCTTGTAGAAGGAGAATGAAATGCACAATAAAAAAGACCTTCCCACTTCTCCCTCAACAGCAGAGAATTGTCAAAAAGTTAATGGAGAGCAATGTAACGTCATGAATCATTCAGACAAATGTAGATAATCGAGCAAATAAATATTTTCAAATTAAAAGTCTGGAATCATGATGTTTTCTTCCTGTTGAACTTGCTGTGCAGTACAGAGTACATGATGCTACTAGGGGCCATGATCAGGAAAAAAATGTGTTACAGTTCTATGAACTTCAGAAATTACATATTTACATTAATTTTAATAGCCAGAAGCTGATTTTTCCCATTTTCAAAATATGTTCCATTCCAGGTCTTCAGATCTGTCTACTCATACAAAAGAATTGTTTTACTGTATCTGCCAAAGACAGACTGAAAGCACATGCTATGAGATACAGAGACAGGCCTTTGCATATGTTTTAGTTTTGATCAAAGAGTGAAGTTTCAAAGATTACATTATTTTGTGGATAACTCAGTGATCCTTAATCTGTTTAGATGGCCTGAATTTTAGTTGTTTACTAAAATATTGTCAGGTAAGCTGCTAAAACAGACAAGTCCTATAAAATTTGATTTTCATAATTCATAAGCAAGATGTACGTAGTTTAGTGATAAAATTACAGTCATGTTTTTATTGTGCTGATGTTGTGCTTTTTAAAAGAAAAGATACTCCACATAAACCTAAGCTAAAGGGTTTATGTCTTCTTAAAGCCCAGGATCTTCAGTATTTCCTCTCCTGAGCTGATCTATTCTCTTTCCTCCTGTTGTTTCACTGCCAGGAGTTTCGGTCTTGGAGTGTCTAAATTTCAAGTAGGTTTGTGTTTCTGGATTTTCTGACTACCATGTTAGATTGTAAATCAGCCAGCTTTAGCTGTAGGGTTGTACTTGGTTGTTTAAGAAGCATTAAAAAGCATTACTGCATGCATCAGGCACTCCAAAAGAAAGGAAAGGCGTAAGAAAGTCAATACCTGTTTTAAGTTCTGAGATTTCGATTCTGTAAAGTATGAAATGATGAACCAATGAAATGAAATAATGAAATGAAATAAAATGAAGGGTGGGGACACACACTTCCAAAGGACAAAGAGAGTAAGAAGTGTCTCTACTGACACACTGCAAAAACCTGCCAGTACATGTACAACTTTTGTATTCAGGTTTACAAGCGTGCAAAGGAGAAAACAGCAGGATAGCAGTGAAACCACAGGAAGTGGTCTAATCTGGACTGTCAAATCCTCCGAATTATAATAGGCTTTTAATTTCCACAAATCAGCATCCCTGATGCAGCATATTTGCATATTTGACAGCAAAGTGCCTTAGGATATTTATGCAAATCCTTTAGATAGCAGAGATGAGAGAGAAAAAGAGCAGGCAAGCTAAGTGCCAGCTGCCAATTCACTGAACAGAGAAACAATTGAACTAACTGGGCTGCACACAGCAGATTTTACAGGCAAACTACTACAGCAAGAGCAAAGCCCAGAGGGAGGAGGCCATGCTCTGAAGTGGGTCCTCTAGCCCATTCAAAGCCGAACTGAGAAACTAGAAGCAGGGATCTAGCAGGGCCACAGGTTTTGCCCAAAGAGCCAGCAGGACATGATGCAGCAGCCTTGGAAAGGAAAACTGCTTAACAGGGAAAGCTGAAGATCCTTGAAGAAAAGCAAACACACCATTTTTAAAGTCTCTTGTACCACAGGTGACATGTGCTGACTTTAAATAACAATACCCTCACCTCTGCAAAATGTATGATGGATTTATGTCATACATTGAGCTGCATCTAGATATCTGCAGTGTTTTGGATATGTAGTGTCGTGCCACAGGTCCTCTTCTCCTCCACAGTCCTGTAGTCCTTGAAGTAAAGAACCGCGATAAGATAACACAAAATAACACAGAGATGGGCTAAACTCCAATTAGATGAAAAACCTCCTGACCAGAGGGTTAGGAAAGGGGGAATTAAGATCCCCTGAGGATAATCTAAAGTAACCTAAGACTAATCACCATGGTAAAAATCACATTCCTAGGTGGAGACATAACTTGCTAATGTAACACTGCCTCTGCATAACCAGCTAGCTGCTAACCAGTGTACATACAGAAGGGCTTTACTGAGATGATCAAAAGGTGACAACGAAAAAGTATTGTGCAACTTCTGTTTGATGTAAACTTATAAATCTTACAACTCTTCCGAAGGCGTGTGCTAGCTTTGCGATTATTGCCTAGCACCCTTTTCTGCATAGAATTGGAATAAAATAAGTATCTTGACTCCGTGTGCTGACTGGTTTTTCCACACTGGATAAAGAACCCAAATTTGGGACAACAATCCTACAAGCCAAACCTAAACCATAGCTATCATTTTCCGACCAGTTGCACTGGGAACAGGCAGCACGTGCTATGTTTGATCAAGTACCTAATAGCTGGGCCCCATGACCACCAAAACATATGTTTAGGCAGGGCCCCTGTACTGATCCTGACCAGGAGACCATCATACATCAAGGGGTCAGTGATCCACATGACAGTTAACCTGAGCAGGCCCAGACCTGTGCTTCCTATCCAGTGTGGCTCCAGACTGTCCTGCACAAATCCTTGGCTGCAAGACAAACTGTAGCCGCCTTGTAGAGCCTGCGGGCAGCTCCCACTCTGTACTCACAACTACATTCCCTTTCTGTCTTCATCTTTATCTACAAGTGCAGCAAAAAGTTCTCGTGTGAACCTCCATTCTGTTTGACAGTAGAAATTATTATTAGAGTTGCTTTCTTGCAAGAAAATCATATAGTAACTTGAAAGACCAAAAAGAAGAAACCTCTCCAAAGACAGGATCTGTACAGCACCATGAAAAAACCCAACTGGACTCTCCATCTGATCCTGCAGCAACAGGTTACCACCAGCATCTGAACAGATATATGATTTACTTGCTACCGATATTCTTCTTTTTACTTAATCTTATTAAAACAGCTATTTTATTTGGCTATTTGTTATCAGATTCTTCTTAGTGAGATCCAGAAAAAGCCATGCATTATGTCTCTTACCTCACGCCCTGGTGTAGAACATCCTCTGCCCATCCCATCCCACCACCCGCTTGTACACTCTCCCTCACTCTCACTGAATGAAGCCTCACCAGTTCCAAGAAAAGGCCAAAGGCGTTTATACAAGGAAACAAAGAAATATATATAATCTTATGATATTTTATCTTCTACATTAACCTCTTAGCTCCTTCTAAAGACCTCACCTACTTCATAGTAAATCAAATTATGCCCAGTCTTCTGTGCAGAAGCTGCTGCCAGTAAGCTTTTAATGTACAAACTAAAAGCTTCTCAGCGCGCTGCTGAAACCCAAGACCAGCAGGATGCCTGCTTTCTAAGAGGATTGCTTCCTCCCTGAACAGTGCTTCACGGAGTGCTTCAGACATAGCCCATGGAGTGAAAGAGAAGCTGAGACTTTCGCCAAAGAATATACATTTTATAGCACAGGAACTGATTTCTCCCTAAAGAGATAATATGTCTACTATTCAGTCGCATTTTTTGTGAAAATAATATGAAGCCATTATTTCCATTTGAACTCTTCTGTCTCTGTTTTTGTTCACATGTATATACACAGGTTCCTAAAGCCAAGGGTAGAGGGGAAACAGTTGCCAGTCTGCCTCCCCAACACCAACAGGCTAAGGGTGCCCATATTGGCCTGCTTGTACCAGCTGCTCCAGAAGCAGGCTGATGCCTAGATTCCCACCTGGTAACACAGTGGGAACAAAGTGGAGAAAGGAAAAAGTTGGCTGCCATTCCAGTGTTCACTAGAACTTGACAGAAGTTGCTGTCCCTCCCTCTTGACTACAAAATAAAAGGGCTGAAATGTCTTCTCTGATAAATCAGTGCCTCTGCTAAATCAAGGTTCCTCTGGAAACGCAAAGTATTCAGACAAATGGACAGAGAGAGTAATCACTGTTTGAAATACCCTTCCCCTACTGTGATAGCTTCACCCTTTCCTTGCAATGCATTATTCACATGTATCACAAATATCTCACGTACTAACATTAAATAAATGCCATTTACTCAAACAAAACAAGGATGCTTCAAAGGATGTACTATGTTTACTGTCAACTGAAGGGACCCTGCCCCACTTATTATTGGAGGAGAAATAATTTATTTCACTGCTCAAAATGACAGTTTTATGGAAATACCTATTAAGTTATGAAAGGCCACCACACAGAGGTAACAATGTAGTACTGTATCTTCAGTCACCAGAGAGGAAGAAAAGAGAGTTATTTGTGCATTCAGCATCTTTTTGGAAGTTGCTGTACATCTTCAAAGATTATAAGAGAACTATTTCCTATCACCGTGACCAGCACATGATGCATAATTATCTGAAAAGACTCAGTCTACATGACTGATACTTCCTTGCATCAAATCCATGCAAATATTTAAGGGAGTTCTATCTCAGTTCATATAAAAGGGTAGAGGAAAGTTTTCATACGGTGAGGGAGAGGCCCATTTTTATTAAGATTAATTAACTGTACACTGCATATTAAAACTGCAGTGTCTTTCTACATAACTATGCAAGTTATAACTTGATAATGCAAACAAAAGTAAGTATTTAGGAAGATTAAAATGCAGCATTCAAACAAATAATTTACTTTCGAAATGTAGCATCAAGTTGGTATGAGATTTTTTCATATTTGAGAAGATACAAACTTGACCTTAAGCTGCTTCCTGTTGAAAAAAGCCTATTGATATAAACTGCTCAAGACATTCAAGACAAAGTGTGCCTATGGCTCAGAATCCCAATAAGAAAAGCCTCTGATTTTGCTAAGCAAATAGTTTTAAAAAACATGTCTTTCATTGCTGGGGAAAAAAAAAGTTAGAGTGGGAGGAAGTGGGAAGGAAACTTACTTCAGACAGTAAAGCCCTTCAGGTATCCAACTGGAACTGCAGATAAGCCTTCTAAACAAGTATTAAATATTAGCAAGGGACACTGTTCTGCTCTTGCGCATTCATTCCCCTAGGAGCAGGCTGTGCACCTTGTTTTGCAGAATCAGCAAACACTTTCAGCTGAGCTCTTTCTGAAATGTCTTCTTAACAGTTTCACAGGTAGCCTCAAACCTCATGCTTCTACACAGATTTGTTCCTTGATGAAGGCTCTTTTACAAAATGAAAATGTGATTACTGTCAGCCAGACATATCCTTATTAATAGATACAGCTATCCAAACTCTAACCTGCCTCAAGCCTGGTCAGGTAGACACTACTGAAATTTCATTGACAAAACACAATGATCAGCTCCATCCTACTCCTCATATCTTTATACACCTGACAGGTGGATTGCAGAGAAAGATGCGATTTAGAACCAGGTAGGAAAGGGCACATGCTAATGGCCTCCTTCATTCTCTGTCAACAGGGCCAGCCAAGCTTCTACTAGGCAAGAGATTCCCTATAGAAATCAGAAGCCTTTTATCAATTCAAGATTTTTTCTCTGTTTCCAACACTGTGTAAATAAGAAGTAAAAATAGTCTTGTAATATATACATGAACTAGCTTAATACTTTCGGTGCAACATACTCAACGTACAACTCATACTGCTTCTTAAGTCATTGCATCTCCTTGTCATGAGCTGTTTTCTAGTCACTTAGTAGTAAGATACCTGAAATGCAATCTCAGAAACAGGGCTTTCCCCTCAGAATATTAAAACAAACTTTAAAATGTCATTTCTGGGTGAAAAATGAAGTTTATGTTTTTGTTAAGTTGTACTTTCTGTAGAATACAATATTTGTGAACAAATTCTCCCCCCTAGATAAATACATCTTCAACAGTAATTGTATCAACTTTTCTGAAAACAGAACATATCAACCTGAAATTTTAGATTCAGATTTCTTCTGGAACTCCTGTCTACATTCCTGTCATACAGCCGTTATTCAATTACATCATGTATTTCAAATAATGTAAGAAAATAGTTCTTAACGATATCTTTGTTCAATTTCAGGTTATCAAGATGCTGAAATATACATAAAATCTATAATATTCCAAAACAAAATAGTTTCATTTTCCATTTCAACGTAACTTGATGGTCCCAAAGCACTTCAGACATGAGCTATGCTTTGCTAACCTCCAATAAACTAAGGAGAAATCAAGCATTATGCTGAAGCAAACACTTTCTGAGCTTCAAGTTATAGATTTCAGGCACCAGAAGGATTAAAAAAGGATATAACTTCTTTGCACAATAACTGAAATCAATGAACAGTGGTGGAGAAGATACTCGCATGTGACTGAATGGACAGCAGTACCTAGCAGAAATGTAGCACAGAGTTGTGCTCAGATGCAGCAGCAGACAAAGCCAACCATAGAATAACACAAATTAGTGGGCAAATCTGCCAATAAACTCAGGCTGGAAAGTCCAAATAGTGTATAGCTATGCAGAAATGCAATTTCCATACCACTACCCTTTACTCTGAAACATAGCACAGTATACCAAGAGATATCTCTTGCTCCAGATACAGGAGTAAGCTATCCCTAACTTAGTCCTTTTAACTTCTTCTGAAAAAAAATTAGAGTAACTGTACCCTTCTATACTTTTACTTACCACTGTCTACGTTTAGCCTGTATCCAAGGTTAAACTACAGCAGTTGCTCTATCACACAGTGACCCTTCCCCAACCAACAGGGAGAAATCAGAAGAGTCTCACAGGTTGAAATGAAAATGTATTTAATAAGAGCAAAACTAGTATTAGCAAACATGCCAATATAAAGTATACAAAACAATAGTCATCTCAGTGAATGTAGAGCAGCCACAATAAACAGAAAAGCAGTTCTCCATAGAAGTAAGTGAGGCTCTCCAGGGATGGCAGCCCTTGAGAGGAGGAGGAAAAGGACCCTCCATCCTCAGCAAACTTCCCCCTTTATACTTGCTGAGCATGACATTTATGGTATAGGACACACCTATGAGCCAACTTGGGTCAGCTGCCCTGGCTTTTGCCCCTCCCAGCATAAGCTTCTGGCCTACTCGAAACTGCTAATGACCAAAATAATTATTATTAAAAATAAGCTGGTGTTCAATGACTTCATCTGAACTATTAGGTTGGCAAGCCCCCTTAGTAGCTTCCCAGACATAGGCCAAGTTGTGAAAGTAAAAGAGAGTGGTGAAGACTAATTAGAACCTGGCCAAACTCTCTGCCCCACAGCACACTGTGGATGAATACTTGCATTAATGTGTGATAATCTGTGGCATAAGTCTTCTTCTGCTTTCCTAGACTGAAGATAAAGTATATCATCCTGAGAAAACAAAGAAGTCTTTACCCATAAAATATGCAAGCATAGGAACCTTTTGTAAAGTAGTTCACACATCCAAGGAATTCTTTTGGTCTCATATAAAAATCATTCCTGGAAGGACTATTAAAGCCAAATTCTGATTCAGAAAAGTTTTAAGAATACCTAAAGAAAGTAAAATAAATTTATTTTTACAACAGACCAGACCAAAGTAACAATATGTTCTTACCAAGTTTTAGTCATACTTTTGAAGTGATAAATGTCCCAGTCATTTCCACTTAAAACAATTCAACATATCATAAAAAAAGACGTCAGTCCATAAGGCAATCAATAACACTTAATTCCTTGAAAGATAAATTTAGCATTAAGAAAAACATATCCTGTTTTACAGGATATTTTTTTTTTTATTGGGGTAAGGTGAAATTTAAACAAGAGCTGTGAAATCAATCTAATAGTCTTCCCCACAGAATCAAAGATTCCTTCCATTTATCATTTTTAGATTTAGATTTTAGACCATCCTTTCCATTTTGCATTTTTATTCCACACAGATTAGTAAATTCTTTGATAAAGCACCTGTCATTCCTAATCAGAATTTGATCTAAAACATTCATTATGTACCCAAGACTGTCTTGAACCTTTCCCTAAGCTAGTGGTATCAAATAATGCAGTAATTTTCTGTTCAGAAAGACAGCAATCTTATATAGTGATAAAATGTACTTCACAGGAAGAGATTCACTTTTTACCACTCCCAGGACTTAAAGTTCTTAATTAACATCAGCTTTATTTCTCTAAGGAAAACCACTGCTCTTGGCAACAAAGCATTTTCAGAGCCCTCCTCAAACCAAAAGCTGAACTGAACAGTATCATGTGCACCCACAGCAAAGCTTTCAAAAGCCTTGCAGAGGGGAAAGAAAAAGGAAAAAACAGCTTTAATTAGATAAGACTGAAGGGTGAGTGGATCAGTAACTGCTCCACACACTAGAACACAGAGCTCGCATATATGCAAATCACTACAGAGACCTCTTCACAAACCTGGAAAGACTAACACTAGGCATAATAAATTGTAAAGATTTTGGGCTTCTTTTCTGTTTGCAAGGCATTTTGCTTGTTTTTCACTAGAATTTAAATCACAGAATAAACAATTCTTGGGTTTATATATATAAAAAAGTTAACTAAGAACATACTGTATTTCCTGACTCTACAGAGACTTACATCTCCCAAGACATACTAAAAGAACATGGAGGGGGGGAAAGAGTCCATGAAAACTACTGTGCAGTCTAGATATAGCTATCAAAAAAACTTAGGTAAATAACCCTTAATGGAAAACAATGTAAAGAATACAATATTAAAAAAATCTACTTCTAACCAGTTAAACATAGAGAATTCTAGTGCAAGGTTTGAGTCAGATTAAAAAAAGACTGAAGTGACAGAGTTATGTTGTTGCATCTCATTGCAATATCAAAGTGATAAGACAAACAATCAGGCACTTACTTGAATGGTGTGAACAGAACTGACAGTGTAGTTTCCTTTTTCTGACGCATCTTAACCTGCATTAAAAAAAGCATGAAACTATTATATGCAAGTTGCAACAAGATAAAAAAATTGTATCAGGAATTGAACCAAAAATCACAGAAAAATTCAAAGAGTTTGAGAAAAGGAATGAAATTACGCTGTTGATATGTTGCCCAGGAAACTGGGTGTTAAACTCCCGTATGTGTAACTCCTTTGAGCTACTGGAAACCCAGCCCTGCTATAAAGTAGGTAAAATAAAACCAGTTCCCATTATCCTGCAAAATGTAGAAGTCCTTCTGTGAAAATTGCTGACTAGGAAGACATGGCTAGAAGTTCTACCAGACTTCAGTGATGACCCCTCTCAATGAAACATGAATAATGAAAATTATTTATGCCAAACAGGAACTAGTACAATGCAACAGTACTGCTGAAGCAATGTTGTTAGATCAATTAACCTGCATAAAAATAGGTTTTGAGGCCATCAGAGGCGCTTTGCCCAAGGCCGTTCAGAACATCTTTAAGACCTCCTGCAGCAGCCTGACTCGAGTCTGACTGTCAGCATAAAGCACGGACAGAAATTTCCTAAGTACACTGCTCCCAAAACCTGATAGCTTGAAGTAGCAACTTGCATGTCTCATCCTACCAGTGAAAGGCAACATTCTCTCCAGGGAGTACAAACTGTGGTCAGGTCAATCCATCACAGGAAAAGTAAAAACCTACTTAATATGTCCAAGCCAGTGCACTGCTGCTACCTCAGCAGAGAAATGCAAAGGAAATTCACATGTGATTCTTCCAAAACAATGCTAGAAACAAGCCAGCCAAAACCAAAATAGATAATTTAACACTACAAAATGATAGATTAAAAATAAAGGACCAGAACCTTTTCTTTTTTTAAATCAACCCCGACACAACAGTTTAACTGAAAAAGACCTGAGTCACATCCTGAATTCTTAAAGCAGATGTCTTCCAACTGTGGAGGTTATACCACCTTTCCAGCAAGCCAGACAGAAACTTCCTCTGCTACACGCCATCTTTCTACCACCGACTTGGAAGTGACTGCTGCTGATGTTGATAACTTGGTATTCACCAATCTATATTTGGGAACCTGACATTCGAGGGATAGAAGGTGCTGTTGGTGCTAATCTCTTGAAGGTACTCTCAGGCTAGTTCCTTGTTCCACCATCATCAAACACATTTCCTGACAGGACACCAATTTTCCCTCTCAGCTTCTTGTCTGTGGAAAAGATCTTTTTCCCCGAGAGCATTTATATGTCTTGCCAAAACTGAGATTTTTGGATTTGAGACTGTCTCTTATCCCATAGTTGAAAAGCATCTCGTGAAACAACCTTTTTTTTTTTTGGACCACATATGTGTTCTCATAATACAATAGTATCTTATATTAGATGAATCAAGACAGAGAAGCCAGAGATAAACACTTGCAGAGCAAAACAACAGATACAACAGCATTAGCTAAAAGTTAATTAGGCCACTAATTTAATTTCCTTAATGGACAGGTGCTTGCTACCTTTTTGATCTGTTTGTATATTGATCCTGACTTAGAGCCTTGTCTCTGAGCCCCTGTTGTAAAAGGCAGTATTTCTCTTTTCAGGTATCAGCGCTCAAATTCTACCTGCATACTACAAGTAGATTTACATTAAAATCAATAAACATCAGCATTTACATAAAGAATCAAGAACAAGTTTACTCATTCTCCTTACAAAAAAAAAGCATTTCTTAAAGTCTTTCAAACTCCTTCAGATATGAAGCTAGTCAATTAACATCACCCAGTGTGCACATTCATTTTAGTCCTTTGAATTACAGCATGCTATATACAGTATATGTCCTAGGATAATTATTTTACACATAGCAACAACTATTATTCAAGGAAATATTTTTATTTACCATACATTTGGTTACCTTAAATTGCTCAAGAATCTGAACAGCATTGGTAAACATGCTCTCTGCTTTGAAATGAGCACTGTTGTTTAGATATCCCAGAGGCAGAGTTCCCTGTGGAAGAAAAATACATCTATACATAAAAAAAAATAAGAAACAGGAATTTCTCTAACTGAATCACAGGCCAAATGACCAGTAAGAATACTTCAAATTACTGCTGAAATAGCTACTGTAACTCCTTTGAAAATACTCGTCTCTCATTTCTCAACATCATAGGTATTGTTTAGAACACCCCAACTCCTACAGGAATGCAAAAAAGTAAATAACAAGTTAGTACACTATATAATACATAGTAATACAACCTCATCCGCTAATCAGAAGCCAATTTTTAATTACCTGAAAGTTTTCCATCCAAAGCATTTCCTGGGCCTGATTCACCCACTACTAGTGATGGGAAAGTGTGTGGTTCCCATGCCACCCTGTGATAGGCAGCTTTCCTTGAATGACCAGCAATGAATGCAGGACAGGGAGACAGAATTTGGTACAGAGACTCCAGGAGAAATATTTAGAAAAAATGTGTTGTAAATAGGTTTTTTAAATGTGAAACAAGCAACATGAAAGCATACCAATGTTAATTGTCAGTTAGATATTTATGAGACAACCTCTGGAGTATACAATAATATATGAAAGAAATTAAAAGAAAAGCCATCTCACAGTGATGGCACTCACTTTTCACTAAATTAGAGGCACAAGGTACCACCTGAAGAAAGTACACTGATATAAACAAGAAATAATTAAACATTAAATTGCAGGAACCAGCTTGTTTAGAGGCTCAGCTTTCATGATCAAAATAAACTGTTATTCAAACCACGTTGCATTTTTACCATCCCTAAAAGAAAAAATTACAAAAAACTTTTATGTAGCTCAAGAGTATAAAGTTGCAGATTATAGAAGGGTCAGCTGCCTTTCCAAGTGAAAGCACTACACAATATATAAAAAGATAAGAGCTTATATTGTAAACTGAGGACCCATACATATAAAGCTAAAGCTACAAGCAGTCCCTATACCCTACAGCACTTTTCCAATTCTATAATCTTTCCCCTCACATGCCTCAAGTTGTGTCCCCAGCACATATTCCTCTATGGTGACCAGATTTCTATAACATGGAAAAATGTTTGTACTTCTTACCACAGAATTCAGGGGGAAAGGCACACCAATAAGGGAAGCCATCAGTGGTGCTATATCAGCCTGTGCAAACAGAAGCATTTCCATTTTAATATAATTCCAGCCTCTAGAGCTAATAAATTCAGTTTCATTTCAATGTATCTGCATTTGCAAAAGTAAATGGTATAATACTTTGAAGTTATTACACAGAACTCTCCTTTATAATATACATCATGGAATGATTAGATTCAAAATGTAAGGGTCCACTACTGATAAAGCTTAAAAAATACATTTACCTTAAAAAGCAAATATAAATCCTCACAGTATTTATTCACAGGAATTCAGTACCTCCTTCACCGCACTCAAGAGTGGCATATCACTTTTTATACCACAGAAAGAACTAAACAGTTTTAACCAGTACATTGAATATACCGCTCTTCACAGCACTCCTTATCCCATGTTTCCAAAGTGCCAATTACTCACATTCTCCCCTTCAGAGGGGGATTCTGCATTTCTGTGTCCAGTCAGCCTTCAAGAAAGCCTCTGAATCTACACCAAGGCATCTCATAAAATAAATTACCATTAGCTTCTACTTGTGATGATAAACCCTGCCTCTCATGAGGTTTAAATTTTCCTATAATATAAAATTATGCACCAAAATCTTTTGCTTCTCCAGCATAAACCTGAAGAAACTACACTGAAACCACAGGCATTGCTCCAGCCTCAGAACTACTGTGCAGAAGCAAGCTCCAAACCATATTCGCAGAGGACAATATATGTGTAGTGTAATAGCAATCAGAAGTCTAGTTTGCTATATGAACCCACAGGTACACATGTACTACAAGACAAAAGCTCTGTTATCGTGGACTCTGTTACCCAGAACAAAGTGACGCTTCAAACTCTTCTACACAGTCTCAAAATAACATTAGCATAACTCCCGTTAATGTTGAGAGGAATCTGATCTCTCATTTTGTTATCAGGGCTTTGCTGAAAGCAGCTGATTCAGAACACTCTCAACTTCAACCTTTTAGCATGAATTTATTTCCTTTGTTTGAGCAGGTTTGGAGTCTGTTATTCACACACTTTGTTCCATAAGATGATAGGAATTAAGAAGCAAGCAAGCAAGCTTCAGGTGCACACATGTATGTGCGTTGTTATGATTTATAAAGCTTGGTTGATTGAGTATGACAGGTTACGTTGTTCACCTTTCTTTCTTCCTTTACAGTACAAATTGTCTAAATTGTTAAGTGGCTGGGCCATAATCACAGACCCTGTTGGGGAAAATGCAGTTTAATAGTATAGCAAGGATTGGTTTTGATTCAATAATGACACCAACTTCTGGGAAAAGTAACAAAATACAGACATTGAAATAGGTAGCTCTCAAAAACTGATCAGAACATACATATGACTAAGTTAGTTGTAGCAAAAAAACATAGAGCAGATGCTCACAAATTTGTGAAACACGTTCCTCAGACCATGTTTGCTTTGTGTTTTGCTGAGCACCTTCATAGGAAATACTGAGGAGGTTTAAGCTCAGCTCCAGAACAGTTTCAAAAGTAGAGGGAAAGGACCACGAGTTACTCCTAAAGGTTTATAAAAACAAATCCCACTCTGAAAACATGTTAGATGCCATTCAAGTTATTCTGGAGTAACTGGCATATTGTACTGCACTCTTTCTACAATGGCACATGATCACTTAACTAAAAATGGTGTGACAATGTAACTTCAGGGGGTGAAGGTGTATGTAGTGGCCATGTGTGTTAACAAGCAATTTCAGTTCTTTCATATTATGTTCAGTGTGGGTACAGTTCCTGCAAATCTAACTTTTAAATAACACATTCCAAGGAAATGCTGCATCAATGGGATCATTCATTCAAATTCCATAAATTTGTTTAAATCACAGAAAACTCATCATTGAAGGTGAAAATATAAAAGCTATTAAATTAGGTATGTTTGATACCTGATTGACATCCAGCCTCTTGAAGTTCTCCAGTTTCCATTCTGCAAGAAACAACAGAGCACATGAACTGCTAATCTACATAGATTTGGAAGTTATAATTGAGCTGACATTTAATATCTTGTTGATGTTTTCTGTAGTGTTGTCACTATAGAAAATTAAATTTGGCTTTAGAATGCTAGCTCAAGAGGGGTTACAGATGGAACTCACCAGGCAGAAAAAAAACCCCAAAACATTCATTTCAGTTCATATTGTCTTTCATCCACCAGGATAAATTGCTGCCTTCAGTTGTGACCCAGATCAGTTGAAGAAAGTCCCAGGTTTTTATTCTTTTTTTCAGCGTAGTATAGAAAATGATTTATTACCTCTTGTGCCAACTAAAAGATTCAAACTCAGGTTTAGGAGAAGGGCTGTTAAATCTCTTCAATAGTTTTTAAAAAAGGTTAAACTAAGGTCCCATATAATAGAATCATCATAGAATGGCTTAGGGTGGAAGGAACCTCAGAGATCATCTAATCCAACCTCCCTGCCATGGGCAGGAACACCTCTCAATTAGACCAGGTTGCTCAAGGCCTCACCCAGCCTGACTAGAACACCTCCAGGGAAAGAGCATCCAGAACTTCCAGGCTGAACTTCTCTGGGAAATCTATGCCAGAGTCTCACCACCCTCATACTGAAGAACTTTTTCCTAAGATCCAATCTAACCCTATTTTCTCTCAGTTTAAAACTATTTCCCCTCATCCTATCACTGGACACTTTTGTGAAAGAGTCTCTCTCCAGCCTTCCTGTAGATTCCCTTCAGGTATTGGAAAGTAGTTATAAGATCCCCCTGGAGTCTTCTCATCTCTCCTCCAGGCTGAACAATCCCAGCTCCCTCAGCCTATCCTTGTAGCAGAAGTGCTCCAGCCCCTGGATCATATTTGTGGCACTCCTCTGGACTCATTCCAACAGATCTATGTCCCTCTTGTGGTGGGGACACCACATCTGGACACAATATTCGAGGTGGGGGTCTCACAAGAGCAGAGTAAAGGTGGAGAACCACCTCTCGATCTGCTGGCCACACTCCTCTTGATACATCCTAGGATACGGTTGGCCTTCTCAACCACATAAGTGCACTGCTGGCTCGTGTTGAGTTTCTCACCAATCAACACCCCCAAGTCCTTCTCTTCAGGGCTACTCTCAACCCACTCTGTACCCAGCTTGTAACTGTGCATGGGATTGGCCCAGCTGAGATTCAGGACCTTGCCCTTTGACTTGTTGAACCTCATACAGTTTGCACTGGTCCGTTTCTCAAGCATGTCAAGGTCCCTTTGGATGGCATCCCTTCTCTCAAGTGAGTCCACCACACCACACAGCTTAGTGTTGTCTGCAAACTTGCTGAGGCTGCACTTGATACCAAGTGTCCATGTTGCTGACAAAGATGTTGAATAGCACTGGACCTGGAACAGACCCCCGAGGAACTCCACTTGTCACTCGTTTCCACCTGGACATCAAGCCATTGATCACAAGTCTTTGAGTGCAACCTTTTAGCCAGTTCTTTATCCACAGGGTGATCCATCCATCAAGTCCATGTCTATTCATCTTAGAAACAAGGATGTCATGTGGGACAGTGTCAAATGCTTTGCACAAGTCCAGGCAGATTATGTCAGTTGCTCTTCCCATATCAACCAGAGTTGTAAGTCTGTCGTAGAAGGCCACCAAATCAGTCAGGCATGATTTGCCCTTAGGGAAGTCATGTTGGCCATTACTGTACCTCATTATTTTTCATGTGCCTTAGTACAGATACCTGGAGGATCTTCTCCATGATTTTACCTGGCACAGAGGTGAGGCTGACTGTTCTGTAGTTCCCTGGGTTTTCTTTGCTTCCCTTTTTAAAAATAGGGGTTATGTTTTCCCTTTTCCAGTCTGCGGGAACTTCACCAGACTGCCAGGACTTCTCAAATATGATAGGCAACTTCAGTCGCCAGTTCCTTCAGGACCTGTGGATATATACTGGTACAGGGTGGTACAAACATACCTCATGTCTGCCATAAGCAATACCAGCCAAGAGCAAGCTCAAGGGGAAAGTTCAACAATTTAATAATGGAACAACTACAACGAAGGCAGAGACAAAGTCAAATGCACAAGCCACTAAAGCTGTGGTGCATCATACAAAAAGCTGGTTCAAAACTGTATTTTCCTGCTCTCCATAAGTATCTAAGGAAATAAAGAGGAAATTGCCTGCTTTCTTTGAGGGTGGAGAGTTATTTAAAGATAGAGTTTAGCAAGGTTTTTTTTCTGTTGTTTGTTTATTTTGTTTGTTTTATTTTGTTTGGGTTTGGTCTGGTTTTGGGTTTGTTTATTTTTTTGTCTTTTCCTAAATTTTAAATATGTTGCTCCACTAACCCCAGCAATAATGTGAGAAGGAAAAAAAAAAAACAGAACACCACCACCACAAATAAAAATAAAAATAATAAAAAAAAAAAGCCCTCCAAAACACCCAAAGGATGACACACAGCTTTTTTTATTATTATTATTATTATTATTCAAGCTTAAAAAAACACCAGATGTACAGAAACATGACAGTGGCTGAAACAGACTTGCTCATACAGTACTTAAAACACTGTCAGTGACCTACCTAGAACAGAACTCAGGTACAGCAAAGATGCTGGGAGCATCTACCCTCAACTTGTGAATCAAACTTAATGTTAGCAACATGGGCACAGCCACCTTCCTCAGAACACACAGAAAGCTAATTGGGACAGTCACTACCCTCTGCTAATGACACTTGCCAAAATGACACCACAGAAACAGCACAGACAGAAGGATGAGCCTGCCTAGCACCTCAGACCATTGGTGATGTAGCCACAGTTGCCCAAAAGTATCCTTTAGTTATAAATAAAGTGAAAATTTAAATGCATCAGAAACAGGCTTCATAAAAAATACTGTTAAATTATTGCTCAAAGGTCTGGCTCAACCTCATTTATTTTCTCCAAACAGGCATTCAAGTCCTAGATCATACCACCCTTTCTCCATCTTCTGATACACCCCATGTATCAAAAACATACCACAATGTATCAAGATCATACCACAGATCCTTTGTGTCTGTGCCAGACCCAAACCTGTCTTGGCTGAACATGGTCCAAGACAGGAAGCATCCACATATGCAGTACTGTATGTACCAAACTTATTTTCAGCAATTAGTTCATACCACTGCTAGCTTTAGAGATCTGAGTACAGGTTCACTGTTACTTGGTCCCAAGAACCTCCTGAAGAGCAGCCATGTACCTTAACAGCAGTGAGATGTACAGTTACAATGAGTTCCCATGTTAACACATTTGAAGTATTATCACCTTTAATCATGAACTGTGTTATACTCACACCAAGATGAACACATTTGCTTCCTTTTGCTTCCCAGAAAAGGAAATGAGTTTATATTTCTAGAGATAGTCTTTTGACCATATTTCTGTTATACAAATTCATTCTTTATTTTCCTTTAAATAATATCTTCTAATAAAAATGGAAAAGTGTCTGCATGCACACAATGTGCTTATAGTAGGAAGAAACTGTAGCTCTGATAGAGAAATAACTAACTTTGGCATCTCAGCTTCCCCTACTTAGATATTCACAAAACACAGAGTTGTAAGACATCTGCCTTGAACAAGGAGCCGTAAGACACTAAGCACAGGAGACCCCGAGGACTAGAAAACACCTGCAGACTGGCCAGTCTGGGCTGTACTCCCAGGAGTGAGGCCCTTTGGGTGTATGTGTTGTCCACACAGGCTTACCATTCTAGCTCACTGTCTAGGTTTACTGTACAGTGATCAGCATAGTTTTCCACTCATTTAATAGGTTTGGCGCGTTTTTTTGTTTGTTCCCCCCCACGACATCCTGCCCTGCTTTTACTGCAGCACTCTGAGCAGTCGGATGCAAACAGTCCAGGTGAAACAGCAGGGAAGTGTTGGTTGAAGAAGAGGCTGAGGATGAGACTACATGAATCAAAGAAAATCTCACATAAAACCTCACCGAAACAAAAACAGTGAAATGGATACACTGAGCTCCCTCATCTGCAAGCAAAGCAGACTGAGGCCCCTCCAAAAAAGTGATGTGTACAGATGAAAACCACTCCATGGCCTTCTGCTGCAGAAGGTTGTGCCTTCCTTCACTTTCAAGCTTCCCTGGAGGGGCCTGTGCTGAAGAGCCAGAGAGCAGGTCTGCATTCTCTTTCTTTGTAAAGAAGGGTTAAGCCAATGGCCAGATGGGTAAAGCTACATGCTGCCCACAGGATGCAGGCCTGTCATCACAAATCTTTCCAAAATGGCCAGGCCTTGAGGGAAGGCAGAGAACAGGTGAAGGGACTGATGAGAAGGCTGTCATCCCAAAGCAGACACTATGCCCTTTCAGCCATCCAAGGAGCACACTAATCTTTCCATGACAAATTGGACCAAGTCCAGTCTGTTGGCACTGCCTTTGGCGGTATTGACCCTTGATGGCAATGATGAGAAGAGAGACCATTCACTAGGCTGCCTACAATCTGCTTCCATTAAAACAGAACATAAGGAATTTGTCAGCATTAGAAACATTCTGCTGTTTCCATGAACACACCTCAGAAATTAGGAAGGACTGTCAATGTAAGAACTTGAATACTGGTGCATGCAATCGCAAATGTAAGTCAAACACCTGCAATACATCAGTGCAAGGCAAGTAGAGGGAAAAGGAGGACTTTCTGATGTTTACTTTGAGGTGTTTGGGTTTTTCACCTGGTTATTCGAGCTTTTAAACCAACGAAAGGAAGATAGGAAGTAAGTACAGCAGGGTGCATTCCCTCCTTTAAGAAAACACACATTTTCCCAACAGATGACAGCCAAAAAGCTTTCCCTATTTGGTACCTGGACACCATCTCAATACTCATCTTTTTTGAAATGCTCTTGCACATTTTTCATCATTATGTGAAGTTAAATGCTGAAGTTTGTACTGAAAGGACTCAAGGAAACTGACAACTGTAAAAATAAACTATCACAGACCAACCCTTAGCGACATCAAGTATCCTTATAAGACGAGCACATCAGCCATCACAGAAAACCAAATCAGTTGGGTTTACTTTTTCTAATTTTTATTCTACAACTTATTTTCAATTTTATCAGCCATGTCAGTTTTATAGCAGTAGTTAATCACAAAGACTGAAATGTTAGCATGGTCTGTGTATCTGAGAAGTCCTGTTTGTTTTAACCTGTTACCTTCTCAAGAGCAAGGCGAGATTAAAATCTCAGGACTGAAGTAATTTTTGCCTGTTTTCTCTAATGTAGCTTGACAAACCAATAAAATAGAAAGACATTACTTCATTTATCTCAAGTAACAACCTGAGAGATTCAAGGCATCTTAAGAAACAGAGCAGGCTACAAGAATGGGACACAAGGAAGAAGAGCTTGCACAGTTTAATCACACATAGTTCTAGAAATCCATTGGTATTTCAGTAAGCCAGTATTTATTACATCATATATTTGAAATATTAAAATTTAACTCTGGGGTTTTTTTTTTAAATTTACTCTTAAATAAATTACAAAAGGGGGAAATAACACTAAAAAGAGTCACAGTTTTTCATTGAGAAAGACTGTTTACATTTCCACAAGAGCCACAAGGATGAGAGACAAGACTGCCCCTGGGAAGTCCCCAGGGTTTATAACCTTGTGAAGCTAGAAAAGGGTCTTTGAACATGTCAACTTATGTTTCTGTATAAATATCTTTTAACCTCAGGGAGTTTTCCTAAGAATTAAGTCTCCTCTAGAACTAAGTTTTAGGAGTCTGAATAGTCTCCTGTCACCAAAGAGAAAGAATGTCTTCAATTCTATGATTAGAAAAGAAAACAAATTCTGAAATATGCATGAGCATGCCCTGTCACTTCTTTCCACACCATACAAAGCAAATCATATTTACTGCAGTGAAACATAAGACAGGCAAGATCAATGGGTACAATCGTTAAACACCTCCCTTTCCACCAAAATCTTGCAATTAAGTCTTATATTTTACCTACCTTTCAAAAAATTGTCTTCAAAAAACTGGGATGTGACTTTCTGTGGATAATTCACCCCAGCACCCCAAACAATCAGTGGTGTTAAAGTTTCTGAGGGATGACCAGCTCCATGGGATCCTATGACACACCAAAGTGAAAAAAGAGTAAACTTTAAGGCACATGGTGTAAAAACAAACAAAACATAGATAGATAGATAGATAGATAGATAGATAGATAGATAGATAGATATCTTCACACATGTATAAGTTCTTGTTACAGCACAGATAACTAAAATCCTGTTACAGACATCCTATTCCAGCCTTATAGTTTATTTTTATGCCACTAACAATGAAGGCTAAATTCAAGTTGCAGGTTGGGAAATCAGTACCACTTTAGTCAAGCCTATAAAGATATAACTTTGTATAGTAAAACCCCCAAACTGTTAATATACAGAAACTAAAGCCAAAGTATTTGAAAACCTCAACGTGGAAAGGAGTTACCTGCTCAAAATATATGCATGTGCCTATCCCAAGCATCCCATGTAAACCAGGGATGGTTGATTTGAGCTCACATAAAAAGCTACTGCACTAGCCTTCAGACTGCAGGCTATGGGCCTGAGCGTCATCTCCAGGTTTGCTCTTGGACTCACTGAAGTGAACTTCAAAGTTATTAACACTGCTGGCAGAAGATCAAACCTTTTCTTCAAAACAGTAAGAGATGACAGAAACTATGACAAACCAGTGGTTCTCAAAGACTGAAGAGTTACTCCTATCAGCTTTTATTCCCCCTTCAGATCCAGCACATAATGAAAGCACTCCAGCAGCACACCTGGCAGTGAGGAAGGCCAAACAGCACCCTGGACTGAGTTAAGAGAAGCACAGTCCAGACAAGGGATTATCCTTCTCTTCTCAGTACATGTGAGACAACCTCTAAACACTGGATCCAGTTTTGGTCCTCTCCAGCACAGGAAAGACAACAATCATCCAGAATGAGCTCAGTAAGGGTCCCCCAAATTGGTCAGAGGAGCACTTGTCCTGTGAGGAGAGGCTGAGGGACCAAGACTTGCTCAGCTGAGAGAAGCAATGGCTTTGAGGAGGATGTAACAGAACATCCTGCCTGTATCCCACTTCAAGGGGGCTTGAAAGAGAATGGAACCAGACTCCCACTGCATTGCAGGGTGGGATGGTGAGAGACAATAGTCGTAAGTCCAGACAAAGAAGGTTCACACTGAAAATAATAAAAAAAAAATCTCCCTGAGGGAAGGCAAGCAGCAGAGCAGGCTGCCTGAAGTGGTTTTGTGGGCTCCATTCTTTGAGGTTTCACAGGCCCTGCTGGATAAAACCCAAGCAACTGTGTATGATTCCACTTTGAGTAGGTGGTTGGATCTCCTGAGGTCCCTATGATTATGTATCACATATAATAAAAGATACATATGCACACCTTCCTTATAAAATACTTAGGAAATGATTTCCTAAAATAGACAAAAAATATTAAAGAATTAAAATTATATTGCAAGTGGCAGTCAGCTCAAGACTAAATGATTCAAAACAGACTATTTTGCAAATGAGCAGATGACAATGAGGCTGATTTTGAATAAAATGACAAAAATTTTCTGTCCGATGACAGAAAAAGTCTTGATCCCTTCCATTTGTAAAGTTTAGTATTTCGTACACAAAATCAAATGCTGACTTTTGCCAAGACCATTCCCAAAGCATCCTTTGCTCAGAAGTATCACAATTAAATCTAGTTATGCCAAAAGCTGGCGCAAGTCATTGGCCACACCCTTCACAAGTGCCCTCTGCCCTGGCTGGCCATCGCCTCACTCTCCTTTTTGTACTCACAACAGTTCCACTCTTCAGTGTCAGCAGTCCCATCTTTTCTGGCCTAAAAAGCCAAAATAAACAAAAAGACACCTACTCCTTCAAAAAAAGTTTTCACCAGCTCCCAGACAGATTCATCACCTTTGTCAGGTGCTTCAGAGCAAAGTAGTAACTATTTCTCTCCCACATGGGCTGAAACAGGACCAGCTTTGCAGTTGGCAGCCACATAACACAAGCTCCACCTGCTTGCGCTAGTTTTCTTCAGGGAGCCTCTGACAGAGGTGGCATTCAGGTCTTGGTCTTTCCCTACCCATTAACAGTCACTAACAGAGTTAAGCTTTAACCTATTTTTTTCTGTGTGTCTTTTTTTTTTTCCTCCCCTTTCCAGATATGCAACTCAGCTATCAGAAGGCTGATGAGGGCCCCTGCAGCCAATTAACCATTTCCTAATTTGCATGTGTTTCATACATGAGCTACACTTAGGATATTAAATCAAAGTAGGGGCTTTAAAGCTTCTAATGGGACAGAGATCTAATTACACTTCAGATACTCACCCATAAACTCAGCTGACTCAACATTTACAAGTACTCACCCCAATCTGTCATTCCATGGTCAGAAGTTAAAATAAATGCAGTTTTTCCATCATTTCCATAGAAATCATCAATCATTGAAGCAATTTCTTTTACACCCTCATCAACTAATTTAATATTTTCCTTGTACTCCCTGAAAAAAAAAAAAAAAAACAAGAAAAATTATTATTAGATTCCAGGTGGCTCTCACAATTGATATAAAGCAAGTTACGCCTGGTCATAATGCCCAGTCCTTTGATCATAGACAGTTTTATCCTCTACAGAAGCTCAAGCTAACAAGACATCCTAGATGCAAAATCTCTCATCCTGTATGTCTCGTGAGAATACTAAATGGTCACAGCAGAATTCAAAACTCCTGAAACTAGTCTCAAATGGGTGTTTATTTATATTGCAAAACTGACCTGTCCTTGATTGAAGACTATAATTTAATCACCCGTAGCTATCAGGTGAATTAAGGAAAAGGCCAAAACTAAGGAATTCTGGAAAACTCAAATGACTTAAACTGTAAGTTTCAAAAATTACTTCAAGTCAGTAAATAAGTAGCAAAGAAATACCTCACCATGAAGAGGACTGTTCTGAGATGATTCACAGACCAGCAGAGGTCACAGAGTTTTTTGGGGTAGAGGCTAAACCAAAAATTTCTATACTTTTAGAAAAAGTCACCACAAACTAAATTTAAGCCAATTTTTTATATGTTGCTCTTGCTAAAGTCAGTTTTGAAACTCTATCTTGAAAAACAGAATAACGCATGTTAACACATGTATAAGTACATGAGACATACAGCAAGTATGGAATAGCACTTTGGAATGATGTGGGAAATCAGAGCAAGGATTTAGAAATTATACAAGGATTGAAAGACATAATATCCTACATTCAAAGCACATGGGGAAATGAAAATAAAGTTCTCAAATAATGCACTTAAAGATGAATAGGTGATGAGCACTGTTAGTTTGTTAGTCCTTTCTTTGTTCAAGCGTCCTAAGAAAAGCTAAAACGTTGGTGTAATTTGCACTCATTATTCCTGAGCTTACTGCTGTCTGTAAATTCAGCCACACCATTTCAGCCATGGGAAATGCAAGAACTGTTCCCATTTTACACTTAAAATTGCAATTTCCTACTATTTTCTAGTTTATGTATCTAAGATAATCTGCTAAAAATCAGACTTGAGTACAGGAGTATAACCATGCACAAAATCTGTCATTTCTACAGAGACCTTAAAAACAAACCCAAACCCCAGAAAATTCAGAACATAAGTAATCACAGTGACATATATGACCTATTATAGAAACCATCAAGGTTACAAGTCTGGTTTCAGGCTTGATAAATAGTGCTGTTAAAGCTACTGGATGCACTTAGAAAGATATGTACAGTTTCTCAGTTACCTTGAGTTTGGCCTATGAGCATGTCCATTTGTGTCTATGCCTAGTAAATGCAGGAACAGAACCACTTTTTCTTCATTCAGTGCAGAGAACAATGTTTGGTTTCTTCTGGAAGAATTAAAGAAGCTCTGTATGGAATAAGTCATTAAGATATTAATCTGAGTACAATGCAAAAAAGGTGATAGGCAGCCTATTAAAACTGCAGCTGTTTTCATGTCAAAATACCAATAATTATTAGAGTTATGCAAGAGAAAAATTAATTACTTCCCAATTTACTTCTTGGAGGATAACTACCATCAGTATAGTCAGTCCAAATTTTCAGCCTATGTAAGGCAACACTCCTTAAGTTGAGGGGTCTTTATGTTGGCTTTGGGGTTGTGGTTTTTTTGTTGTTTCTTTAGGCAGAAATACCAGATAACTGCGTATCATCCTTTCTTTGCTTCCTGGAGAATCACAACAATGAAACATTTTTCAGCCCTACTTAAGGCTTTACATTTCCATTAATTTATCCATTTCAAACTGGAAGCAAATGTCTCAAATACTCTTGCCTGGAAGCAGGTTCAGCAGGACTGAAATACCAAGCTACGACTTCTTTGCAGAAACTAAAATAGAACAAAACAAGACATGCTTTGCAAATACATGAACTACAGAAAGTACATCTGCCTTGCACATGTCCTTCTGAACCATCCCTGAGGCAGATGCCAGGGGGCATTTTCCTCTCAGAGTGAATGAGTCTTGACATGGATACTCTGTGTTAGACCAGCCATATTACAGCAATGCAAAATGCAGGAAGACAGCTATTCCAATGTGATCTCTTTAGTAATGGCACTGCCCAAAGAAACAAGGTTGGGTAGGGTTTTAGTTCAAAGAGCATCCAGAGAACCTTTCAGTACACTGATATAAATGGAAATGTCTTCAAATTCCACACGAGTCCAGGGAAAATGATGGTAAGACCAGTGAACTGTTTCTGCCACCAAAGGACAAAGCAGTCTACCACACATCCGTGACAGCAGTGGAGCTCGTACTTTGTGTAAACCAAAGTCACCATATCCTGAGGAAGACCAAATGGGCAGCAACAGTTTTGCAGTAAGCCATGTCAGGAAACCATGGCAGTACAGAGTTCCACCCTTTTTTCTCCCTGAATATACACAAGCCATATGGATTAATATTTGCGCACTCTTAACTTCAGCTCTTGTCCAAACAAAAATCATGACCGAAGTCCAGAGCTATTTTAAATAAAGATAAAAGCATCTGATCACATTCAATAGCAATGTAATTATTTTAATGGAGATTTCCTCTTCCTATAGGGGTCCATCCCTTTGTGAGGAAGGCAAGGCTTGAGCTTCCCTCACTAGGTGAGTCCCCATGACATACCAAAACCACTCCCCCAACCCTAACCACCTCATAACCCAGAACAGCAGCAGCCATAGGAGCTTGCCCAATGTGTGGCTAATTAAGAACAAGACAACAAAAAGAATATGAGTGTAACCTAGATGAGGAAACATCAAACTTTATCTCATGGAACATTTTAAAAAATGGTTTACTGAAAAAAAACAAAAAACAACAATTCCAAACAAACAAGTTGGAAGTTCACCACAGAGAGTTATCTTAGACTGATAAAGGTGATCCATTGGTATTCAGGACACCAAAGAGTAGGAGCAAAAACCACTTCATCTTGCTCTGGAGGCTGCTGATCTGTTTGCCAAGGACTATCTTTCTATCTCCTTGCAGCCTTCTAAAGCCCTCTTCTTTTTGGTACTCCGTATTCACAAAACTTGAGACCTACCACCACCACTTAACACTAGTTTCTAAGCCGCCATTATATATTAACTGTATCTTTGCCCTCTCTCTCTTCCCTCTCTCCCCCTTTCATTTTCTCTATACAAAAATACTACCTCTCTCGTGTATTTCAGCCAAATGCCACCAAGAAGTTTCAGGGATGGGAGCAAACAACAAAGAAGCTGAGAGAACTCAGTTCCTCAAGTCTTAAGAAAATGCAGCTAATGAGAGATCTCATTACTGTCTACAGCTGTCTACTAGGAGGGTGAGGAAGATCAAGCCAGACTGCTCAGAGCACTTTGGTCATGGGACAAGGGGAAACTCACAATTTGACATGTGAATGTCAAGGGTTGGGGCTGACCTGGTCACTAGACAAATGACAGATGCTTTCTATTAACCTCTCCCTTCCCAAAGGGAATTACAGATTGGAAAGAAAACCTAAAACAGCTTTAATGAAACAATAAAAAGAGAAGATAATAATACTAATAAAAAAATAATGAAAATAATAAAATATATACAAATACAAACTTAACTTGGCAAGGACTGAGCAGCTTGCTCTAATGGCCTCCTTCATGCAGGTAGTTGGACTGATCACTACAGCTTTCTTCCAACCTTATTTTACTATGATTCTGGCAACTAAGAACAAGTAATGCCCTGGCTACAACTGATATATAATTTAATAAGCAATAATATTTCCATTAAAACATTCAGAATAAATGGTAAAGTTAATTAAAATGTAATACTATTTAAAGTACTACATGAGAAGCTGTCATAGTTAGAGGGGCTGGGACCAGTTTATCATTATATGGGTAGAAGCAAACCTGTGTATTCTATACCCCCTATGTCATTGCTCAAAACAA
>JAAGNO010008331.1:0-18271 GCA_033439905.1 Ceryle rudis
CTTTGCTCAGGAGGAACAGGGCATTGCCAGCTCCCCAGAGTGGAGCCTGGGCTGGCCGGGTGAGGTTAGCACCAAACAGTCAGTACCTTGGGAAAGCCCCGAGACCCCCCCTCCACATCCCCCTTACCTTGCAGGGCAAGGGCCCCAGTGGGCATCTGCCCCAGCCATACCCTGGCTGCACCCACCCCACTCCCCACGTGGCACCGAGAGCTGGGGCACTCACAGGGCTCTAGGACTGGATGGCAAAGTAGGGTGGCTCTGGCCTTGTTACTGAGCAACAACATTAGATTTCCAAGTTACTCTCTTTTCCTTGAGAGCCCCAGACTGTTCCATTTATTATCCCAAGCAGGGCACTGCTGCTCTGTTTGTGGTCAAGCTTCAGCTGCAGCCATTGTACCCCTGTGCCAGTGACCGAGGGCATCAGCCCCACTCACCCACCACACGCTGGCAGCTCCCAGAGCTACACCAGTGTGATGCCAACAGCACAGTGCCCCACAGCAGGAGCACCGCTGGAAGCACCAGCTCAAAATGTCACTTATTCAGAGTGGCTGGAGGGCATCTCCTGGGGCTCAGACACCAGAAAGAGGACAGCTGTACCCTGCCACGCGCCCACATGCATATCTGTTCCTATTTGTACTTCAGAAGGAAATTGTGAAGCTGGAGAGCAAAGCCAGTGCCCAGCAGAAGACGATGGCTGGGATTTCCACCAACCACGGGGGCTGCATTTGGGAAAGAACAGACTTGGATGGACAGCACTCAGGACATAGGGGCAATGCCAGGACAGACAGACCTCTACTTGACAGCAGCAGCAGCAGCCTGTGGGAGGAAGAGGGAGCAACACTCATATCCCCCAAAAGTGCACAAAGCTGGGGAAGAAGAGATGTTTTCGCAACTCAGCAAGAGATACCAGGAGTTGATAGTGTAGCCCTTACTCAGGTGGGTTTGTCCCCCTGAACTCAGTGAGGTGGGATGTGTCACAACTACAAGAAAAATGAGCCTGGCTCAGGTGGGGTCCTGCCCACAGCAGGACCAAGCTGGGAGCGAGGGCAGGACAGACCCACAGATGCATGCTCCCATCCACTGCTCTGTGTGTACCCGGTACCTCAGTGACCTCCAAAACCCTCGTGTGGCAAAGTGCATCTCCAGTCCTGCAATGTGCCGAGACCTCCTGCTCACCAGTGGGACTCCTCTCCTCACAGCAAGGCTGGTGGGACTGAAGGTGGTTGTAAAGGAAACGGGCTTGGTGTGCCAAAGCAGCTTTTGCCTCCTGTCTGACCTGGAGATCCACTTCCAGCCTACGTCCGATGGTCAGAACACACCCCTGGTGTCAGCCGGCATCCTTCAGAGATGAGCAACAGCCTTTTCCTCCTCCTGGGTTGGGTGTCCTCCCTCTGTTCCCTCGGTCCCAGCCCCAGCCAGGGAGATGGACAAAATCCTGACCTGGGGAGCCCACCTGAGCAGTGTGGCAGGGGGTCTGTGTCATCTCCTCGGGGCCAAGCCGCTCCCTCCCCTTAGAAACCCCCAACTTCTCACCTCGGCACACCCAGGCGCCAGCCCAGGCGCAAACCTTCAGCCTCACCCTCCCACCACCATCCCCCAGAGTGGCTTTTAAAACACCTTCAGTAAAAGAGGTTTGGAGGACCCCGTCCTCTGGTGGGCACCGCACAGAGTCTCTCAGCTCTGTCCATGCAGGGGAGCGTGGCTCTTCGGGGACTCTTCTGCAGCTGCTACACGAACGTTATCTGACAGACCATCAAATCTTCTATACAGGTAACAGGAGCGAGGCCGGCGGTGGCCCCGACGTACGCGCAACACACACACTGGGCGGAGGAACTGGTTGCTAAAGAGGCTGCGGGAGCAGTCCCAGGAGGTGTCCGGCCGCTGCTCACTGGGAGCCGCAGGTGTCAGGGACAAGTGTGCACGGTCTGCAGTGGCTCGCTCTGGGCGCTCGATGACTCTCCATCAGACATCCCCACAGTCATTGCACCCCCTCCTCTTCCACGTACGTCGAGGGAAACCAGCCAACCTGTCAGGGAAGCGGAGAGGTGAGCTGGAGACCAGGGAACTGAGACATAGAATCGTTTTGGTTGGAAGAGGCCTTGAAGATTGAGTCGAACAGTTCCCCTGGCACTGCCAGGGCACCACTAAACCATGTCACTCAGCACCACATCTCCACGGCTTTGAAACCCCTCCAGGGATCATGTGGACTCCACCACTGCCCTGGGCAGCCTGGACAACACTTGTGGGTAAGAAATTTTTCATAATGTCCAACCTAAACCTCCTCTGGAGCAACTTGAGTCCATTTTCTCCTGTGCTATCACTTGTTCCATGAGAGAAAATCCCAACCCCACCTGGCTCCAGCCTCCTGTCAGGGAGCTGTCGAGAGCCAGAAGGTCTCCCCTGAGCCTTCTTTTCTCCAGGCTGAACAAGCCCAGGCCCCTCAGCTGCTCCTCACCGGATCTGTGCTCTAGACCCTTCCCTGGACACGCTCCAGCATCTGAAGGGACCTTCTGCCCTGTCACAAGCACTATTCCCCTGCAACCACATCCTGTTCCTGGTGAGCCCTTTTGTACAGTACTGGATGTGTCCACATCCCTATTCATGGTGGTGCCAGAGGTGTGCCAGTCACCCTAATTTGGGACTCAGCAACTACATATTGCCTCAGACACATGGTTGTCCACAATATTTATGAGGTCAGGGCATGAAGAATCGGTCCCCAGTTCTACAAACTTTGAGGCACACCAAGACAAGCCACCAGCCTGCTGCTTTTCCCTGGGATGCTGCTGAGCCTTTCACCTGCAGAGCCACTCCTGAATAAATCCCTCAGGGGCAGATCCAAACATTGCCCTATCCAACCATCTGCCCAGCGCATGTTCCCATCTGCCTGCGTGCACTGGGCATCGTGTGCCACTGTCACACAGCACTGACTGGTGACACAGTGCTGGCTCTTGTGAGGTGATGGAAAAAAGAGCAAGGAGGAGTGGCAGCAGGTTATGCTCCAGCTGGACAGGTTGAGAGCAGGGAGGACCACGCACCACAGAAGCTGGAGGGGACACTGAGCCACACTTACTCTTCCGTTGGTTTCCCCCTTCCACCATCCCTGGTCCCCGCCAATCCTGCTGTAGATCTTCACCACGTCACCCTCTCGCAGCGAGAGCTCCCGCATGTCCCGCGCCGCAAAGTTGTATCGTGCCACCGCCGTCCCTATGACCCGTGGGGTGAACACTGTGAAGGGACAAAGCAGAGGGAGTCGGGAGCTACCCCACCATGTGGGACTGGCTGAAGCCTGGGGAAAGCTTGGTGAGGTTCAACCTGGGTTTTCCACCGCGGCGCTGGCTCCTGTTGCAATGCTGCGACCTGGAGCAGCTCAGATGGTGGGGCTGGCCTCATCCAAACCACTCAACCCCACACTGGATTCCTGCTGGGCTAAACACGTCTGTGGGCTTGAGAAGCCCCTCTCTGAGGACCAGGAGACTCCAGTGGGGGTATGGTGGGACTGCTGGCATGAGGGGCAGTTTTACGAGAAGGTGGTGAAGGAGAAGATTTCATAGGAATGTGTCATTATTAACAATGAAATCATGGAAAAACCCTGTTCCGCTGTGAGGTCTGGCTGCCCCACAGCTCCCAGCACCTGATGGGACCACCTTATTAAAAAGATTTTACAAATCAGTTTGTATTTAAGCTCCTTTAAAGAAGTGATTTTTTTGGACTGGATTCTCCTAGAGATGCTGAGCAAAACCTGTGTGTTTTGGCCTTAAAGAGGAATGAGTTGCAAACCCACTACGGTCCCTACTCCTGTCCCTGCCAGGGAGCAGCCAGGGGCTTTAGAAACCTGGTCCCGTAACAGACCAAAAGATGCAAAAGACCCCTGCAAACCCTAACGGTGACCAACAGCTTGAGATAAGGAGCATGGCCCCACGGGCCATCCCAGGACCCAATCTCCACCAGCACGGCCCAAGCACCATGGATCTCCATCGCTTCAGGCAGGGGATGCTTGGGGGAGGCAGACAGAGGAGCAGCAGAGAGGGGGAAAAGGCAGGGGCAGAGCTCAGCTTCCATGCCCCGGTGCCTGGGCAGGGAGGAGGCTGGAGAGCAGTGGTTGGAAGGGATGGGATGGGCAAAGGAGGGGGAGGGGGGAAGCACCTCCTCTGAAGTTTGCAAAGAAAAAACAAAACAAAACAAAAACCCCACTCTGAAGGGATGTCGTTTTTCATTGAAGTTACTCTGTATGTCCCAGGACTTGCAAGGATCAATTAATTTCCATTTAAGAAGTTTGCAAACCAAGGTTGAACTGAAGTTCAAGGAAAAGCTTTGCCCAGGTTTTCAGCTCTTGAGATGGAAGGGGATGGGGATGGTGATGGAGACAGTCCAGACACACAACGTGCAATCACCAGAGGGCTTGTCCGTCCTCACCAGGTTGGAGGATCATGGCAGCTTTGAACTCTCATCAGGAGCTTGCTCAGAGCCCATTGCTGCACTGATTACTTTCTGCATCACTTTCTATGCAATAAAAGGATTCAAAATTCCCAGAATTGTGTTCCAATTCTTTGAAAACTTCAGCATTCTTCCTAAAAATGGCATCAAGGAAAGCACATGTGGCTTTGCTGAGGATTTCCCTTCTCCAGCCAAAAGGAAATACTGAAAGGTAAAAGCTTAAATGGGAAGAAACAAACTGGCACAATTTTGCTCTGATCCCTGCCAACCAGGGAGGAAAACACCAGTCTGTTATGCATTTAACTGGTGGGGTCAAAGGCCAGAGGACCAGAGCATGCTCTGTGGGGAGCCTCAGCCCCAATACGCACTTGATGGCATGGGCTCCCCCCATCCCCCTCAACAAGGGGCTCCTGAGCAGCCTCAGATACCAGAGCTCAAAATCTGCCAGACATTGAGATGTCAGATGGCAAATGGTGGGGAGGACAATGTGATGCCAGTGCCCATTTGATGACACACATGGGATAAGCAGGTCAAGCTTGAAGTACATCATGAGATCCCAATGTGCTAGATTACTTTTTTTTTTTTCATTTTAGCCCCTTTGCTCAAATAGTGACAACTCCATCTCCTCCCTGCCTTGATTTTGGGGAGATGGGGGAGTGCATTTTGCTTCCAGCCAAGCTGTGGTTAATGAACTTATATCTTGTCCCAGGGCAGTGCTGGGGACCCCCTGAACTGCCTGAGGGTGATGGAGGGACAGCAGGGACCCCGCAGGTCCTGCTGGCGATGGCTTTCAAGCTGGGAATGCTGCAGCCCGGGGAAGGCAGCAGGTCTGCACTGGTACCTGACCAGAAGGGACTGGAGGAGCTCTGAGAAGAAAAGTTGAGGCCCTGAGGACTGAGAAAAGAAAAGTTGTAGGAAGCGCAGGAGGCTGCAAAGAGGTTAGAGAGAATCAGAAAGAGGCAGAACACGCATTAAAAAGGAAATTTAAAAAAGAAAAAAAAAAAGAAAAAGAAAATATTATAATGCACAATGCTTTAAAAGCCAACGGAGAAACAGGAGGAGCAAAGCATGCAGAGGAGCTTGCACAGGGGCTCAGAGCTGGGACAGCCGGCAGCAGTTCCAGCAGCAGCCAGCGTGGGGGCTCAAAAGCCATCCTAGGGTTGTAATATTTAATCAGACTTTTAAAACTACCGTCCTTTGGTATTCTTTTTTAAAATATATTCTGGAAAAAGTGTTTTAAAAATTCATTTTCCCCCACAAAGTAGTTATTTCTGCACTCAGGATTTTAGACAAACTGGAACATTTCACACCAATGCACATTTTGCTTTCCATTTGCTTTGATTTTTTTTTCCTTTTTTTCCTCAGACTTACCATTTCTCCCATCACCTCCATTAAAGAAGTCCCAGTGGGATTCAAACCATCACAAGTCACAATGGAACTGGATCCGTTAAAACACATGCACAAAAACCTCACGTGGACAGCTAAGACAAGATAGATCCCACCGAGCATCACATCTCTGCTCACTCCCTGCAGGAGGATGAGCTGCCCCTGCAGCCACAGCTCCACTCCCAGCAGGACTGGGGATGGCAAAACACCCCCTAGCACAGGGTTCAAAAGTCATGGGAGGGAAACCAGCCTCGCCCAGCAAAAGCTCTCCCTGGGAGGTTGTACACACTCCACAGAGCTGCACAAGCTTGAAGAAGCAGTGCCAGGCAGCCCCAGCTCAACCAGACCCCTCTGATCCCTGCCAACTCCTGACAGACCTGTCCTCCAAGTGCCAGCAGCCAAGCAGGAGGCTTGTCAGGGGGGCTCAAGACAAACTGGGGGGCTGAAGCCCTACAGCAAAGCTATAAATCCCTCCTACGCCTCACTAAAAAGCTGAGGCTTTCCATCACAAGTTTAAGGGTGCCCGCTCGCAGGGCTGAGCTGGGTTTTACCTGGAGAGCGGGTGAAGGTCCTGGAGGTAGAGCGCTCCCGAGATTTATAGGGGTATTTCAGCGTTGTGTCCAGCTGCTTGAAGCTCTCCTTCAGTGAGTGGCTCTGGTAGTACTCGACCAGCTCCTGGGAAGGATGGAGAGGCACCCGGCTGTCTCTGCTGTCCTCTGTGTGACTTGCAGGGACATGTGCATGCTCGAAGGAGCTACTAAAACCTACCAGCAAGCTTTCGAACTTCTTGGCTTCTGTGATGTGAATCCAGTTGTCCTTCTCCACCACCTTGATGTGCTTCACCTCCTCATTGAACCTGCAAATGGCAGCGAAGGCACTCAAGAAAGCACACCCATATGCTCCAGCCCTGTCTTGCCCTCTGTGAGTTCAGTAATCACTAAATTACTGAATTAAGTATTACTCACTTAATACTGATGGCAAAGCGCTCGGCCTCAGCCGGCCGCTCCCGGATCAGGTAGGTGCCGCTGACGTGAGACTTGAGCAGGTTGTCCGTCTGCTGCCGCTCCATGTTCCCTGCGAACCTGAGCCCAGAGGTTAATTAAGTTCACTAAAAATTCATGCCTATCTTTAAAATAGGCACATCTTAGACAAAAGGGTACATCTGTTTGTAAAGGCATGAAGCTTGAGAAGGCAAAGAGAGAAACGGGTCTCATTCAAAACTTCAGGAGCAGAAAGAAAAGTGCATACAAGATATACAAGAAGCTGCTCAGTCCCTGAGCTGAAGGTGACCATTGTGGAGTGCAACCTCTTCCCCTTGAAGTATCTTACACACAGAAAATCCTACTAACTGGGAATGGGTTCCCAGGTAAAAGAGGTTTCAGCAAGAGGGATAATTTGAACTCATGAATTTGCAAACCTGTCTGGAGCTGGAGGGAAGGAGCAGGAGATAAACCAAGCGCAGCCTCTCCCGCCAAGGCTGGAATTGCTTCCTTCCTCCCAAAATGCTTTTCTGGGCACAGAAAACAGGAAGAGAAACCAGCTACCCCTCTTCATTCCAGTATCCTCTTGGACACTGGAATGGACTGCCCAGGGGGGTGGTGGAGTCGCCATCCCTGGAGGTGTTTAAGGAAAGATTGGATGTGGCGCTCGGTGACATGGTCTAGCTGATGTCATGGTGTTGGGTCATAGGCTGGACTTGATGACTCTGGAGGTCTATTCCAGCCTCAGAAATTCCGTGATTCTGTGATTCCCTTTGCCTCCGACCCTCTCCATCAGTGCAGAAATCCCCACTGGTGCTGCAAGGGCCGTACTGGGTTTCAAGACCCACACGCCACTTCAAGCAGGGGCACAGGACAAGTGGAATGCAAGGGTCCACTTTCATCAATTCATTCTCAGAGTGGATTCCTGACAAAAGTACCAACTAAAAGGCCAGGTTGACAGATCTTTTTGGCCAGTGGGAGGCCGTGGCCAGGGTGGGCAGGGTGACTCACCACGGGTACGCCGTGTAGTCTATCTCCCGTGAGGGCGGCCGGCTGTTGGGAGGCTGCAAAGAGAACGTTGCCGATTACTGCTAAGCCAGCACCTCATCAGCCTGTAGATCACATGCGAGATGCTCCTCTTTATGGGAGGGTTTCCAGCTGCCAAGCTGCATCATCTAAATTACTGGCTTCAGCGGCGGAGGGCAGCGGTGTAGGTGAGTGTTTCTCTCGGCAGCCTGGCTGTGAGGAACACGCTACATTTGTTCATTTACCTGAGTGCTTTTTAATTGGGAAGCAGCTGACAGTATTACAAAACACAATTTGAAATAAATAAAGTGCAGTTTTGCTGAACTGTGACTGATCTCGAGCACTGCTTCTGCATCAGAACCACTGAGGAGGAATAGTGTCTGGATCTGCTCATATCAACCCCAACCTGACCAGATGTTTACTACCACAGGATGATGGATCCACTTCCTCACTAATTTGGCCACACTAAAAGGCCGCATTCAAGGTCCAAGAGCTTACTGGAAGGACCAAAGTCTTGAGCAGAGGCTGAGAAGAGCAATAGGTACCAACGGAGCAGCACCTCCTGTGACAGCCCCCAGCACTCGCCCCAGCACTCCCAGCTCCACCTCCTCCTTGGCACTTACCCTGGCATCCACAGGGCAGGGCTTCACCGATGAGCTGGGAAAATAACCCGACTTCTTTGTCTGCAGCAGCCGCCCCTGCAAAGCCAAGACAGGTATCAGACTGGGACATGCACGAGGCAGCAATGGTTATGCTGTGCAGGGAGGTGGACACGCTCCAGACTGCCTCACAGCCTCCCCCCACCATCTCTTAACCCCCAGCACATCCCTACGCTCTGGGAAAGCCCACGAATAAAAGGGATGATGCAGAAGTCTTTGGTTTAAAGCTTCCCGGGACCTTCCTGAGGGAAGTGGCTCTCACCTCCCACCACGGCGAGTCGGGGTCTCCCCTCAGCAGCTCGATCACGTCCCCAATTTGAAACGTCAGCACTGGCTTCCCAGGGGGGGCTGGGTTTCCGTGGTAATTCTGAACCGCCACCATTTTAGGACCTGGGTGAGAAGCAGAACAGTTTCATCACCCAGTCCCTCTCTTAAAAAAACAAAACAAAACAGCACTATCCCTCTTGAAGCCTGTTGTTCCTTATCCTGTGAACTGCAAATCTAATGGCACCAGCAGGCAGGATTTTGGGGCAGAAAGCATGAAAGCAGAAAGGAACAGTGACCTCAGTGACTGGTCTTGGCTCCTGCAGCTACACGGATGATTGAGCTCCCTGAGCAAAAATAAACCTGTGAAGGACCCATGAACCAAGCTGAAGCTCCAACTCCCAGCCCTGCACCTGGACTTGAACCCCACCACAGCAGACTGGCTCTCGTGAGGTGATGCCCAGCCAGCACCAACCCTGCTGGGTTCAGCAGTGACAAAGTGATTGCAAAAGGGACCAGCAAACACTTGGCTTCTGCTGAATTTCAGCTGGACCTGGGACCCAAATGCCCCTGAAGCTCATGATCAAAGTCCAGTTGTCTTGCCAACAAGCACATATTAAATAAGCTTCCCCAACTGCACTAAACCCACAGTGTTTATCTTCAAAATGCTTCCCCACCTCTGCCTCTCCCCACCCAGTAAGAGCACTCTGTGCTTTCTGGTTTTTTTTCATCACTAGTTTGATTCAGGTTTCTTTTTGCCAGGCTTGGCTCTCCTTCTGTCAAGAAAAAAAAAAACAAACCCAAAACAAAACACAAAACCAAACTGTTCCTTCTCCTTGAAGCCAGAGCATGGGTAGGGCAGGCCAAGCACTCTGTCCAGGCTATTCTAAGCGAAGGAAAATAGAAATATTGCAGGAACCATCACAACTAACAGCCCCATCAGAGGGAAGGGAATGCTAAGGACAGGAAGATGTTCCCCAGCACCAACAAGCCCCCTGTCAGGACACACTTGGTCTGCTTTGAGGGATGATGTAGCACAAGGAAATATGCCGGGCTCTCCCTGGTTACTGGTGTGAGGTAGAGAAGCTTTACTCACATGACAGAGCAAACCCAGCAGTACAAATGCACCCAAAGAAATGATGCAGGCTGAGCCTGGGGAAAAGCTGGGTCTTTCTACAAGAGACGCAACCTGTTGCTTTGGGGTGCAGCAACAGGAGGGACCTCGGTGCCCCATCACTTGCACAGGACCCTTCTCCAGCAACTAATGCTCCTTTCTGCTTTCAGGAGGAGCTTCCCCCTCCCACACGCTCAATGCTGGGGACACCCACATCCACAATCAAGATGCTGCCTCTACTCGCCCTCCTGAAATACTGTAATGCCCTTACCAGGTCCAGCACTCAGGGAATCCTGCAGAGAGAGAAAAAAACCAGAAGTCTCTGTGAGGACACAGCAGTCTCAGTTCACTCCATGAGCCCCAGGATGAGAAACCCTCTCCCAAAACCTCCCTGGTACCTCCCAGCACATGGTGCTCTCCCCAGATGGGTGCTGGCTTCTCCCAAGCACTGTGGTGCTGTACAGGTCAGGACAGTTTTAGGCTGGAGAAGAGGCCACTGGTCTCCAGTCCTGCCTCCCAGGTTGCTGGGACCCCACTGAGGCCAGTACTGGCTCTTGCCATGAGCTTCCCGCACGTGAACTGGGCAAGCATACAGGTTCTGCTCAAGGCAGAAAGGGATGCAAGGGCCAACGAACAACATACCTGGTCTGCTGAAGAACCTGCAAGAGAAATGGTGAAATAAGGGGTTAATTTAACAGGCAACTAGCATTTGATGGAGGAAGCACAAAGCAGAGGGTGTGCAAGGCCTGGGGAGGGACTGCTGCCAGACAAGAACATTTTCTCCTTTGTGCAAAGTTCTGTGATTTTGTTTCTTCCTCCATTTGCTCCCCACCCAAAACCTTCCCAAAGCCACCTCGTGACAGTCCCCTGCAGTGAGCAGTGCAAGGGCTCTCACTCACCTGGGTGGGCAGAGCTGAGTCACAGCTTTGCCCAGTTTAGACCAAGGACACAAATTTTTGCAGTGCTATGGGGAGTCTGGGATCCAGAGACAACATCTCACCTCATCAGAAACATGGTATCTGGTGAGGACCCTCCTACTTTCGCCAACCAACATCTTCTGATGTTCTGAAGAACTCATCATCTCTCTTAAATGCCCTCTCAGTACAAGGGCTGGAAGCATCCCACCTGGTACAAAGAGCTGCTGTGATCCTGACATACAGGGGTTTTGCTCTTTGCTTCTGAGGGCTTCGGCTGATTTGCTGGTTGTTTTGTTTTGAATCAGCAGCTACTGTAAATTACAGCCCTTGGAGGTGGGTGGGAGTGGGCCACTAAGACGGGGACAGACTTCCTGGCAGGGTCTGTTGTGACAGGACAAGGGGTGATGGGTTTAAACAGAAAGAGGGAGATTCAGACTAGAGAGAAGGAAGAAATTTTTTACAGTGCAGGTCATGAGACCCTGGCCCAGGCTGCCCAGAGAGGTGGTCAATGCCCCGTCCCTGGAACCATTCCAGGTGAGGTTGGCCAGGGCTCTGAGAAACCTGCTCTGATTCCAAATGTCCCTGGCATGGAGGTTGGACTAGATGAGCTTTAAGGTCCCTTCCAACCCAAAACAGTCTATGATTCAATACATAACAAAATCTGAGTATAAACAAACATCAGTGCTTTATAGAGTGAATCTCTCAGATCATTCACATGCATCCATCTCCTTGGCACAAGCTGCTCATGATGTGAAATAACTCACCGATCTTGCAGGGAGGAATGATCTCCAAGCACTCCTTATGAGCACCCGCTCCACATTTGGGGCAAAGATAGCCCTGGTAGAAGGTTCCTCTGTGCAAAACAAGATGACAGAAAAGTCCTAATTCAGCCTCAGCTTTCAGCTTTTCTGTCTGTGTTTTAATGCAGAAAAGCTGGAAGGCTGCTGCTCACCTCAGGAACATCCTGCAGGCTTTGCAGTTGGTAGTCTTTTCAAATGTGTACATCTGAAAGTTATGGTGATTTGCATTGGCTTTCTCCGGCTTTATGTTGGACCTAAGGGAAAGGACCAGGGGGTTATCAACCTGTCCCTGCGAGCCACGCTGCGCTCGTGACCTGTCAGGGCAGCTGCTGTTTGCAGTGCAGTCGATGTTTGGGAACCACAGACAGATATGAAATCCAGGGTGAAAGCAGACTCAGGGCTCGGCTGTGCAGAGAGAGGATTTTGCCCATCAACCTTCCTCTGGGACAACATTCATGGATTTGGCCCGTGTCCGAGTCAACCAACAGCCCAGCCGCAACACAGGGCCAAGCCCTGCTCTGCTCAGGACTGCCTCCCTGCAGCAGCAGCCCTCCTCCTGCATCACCTTCCTCTGGCCCCAGCTTGGTGCTCCACACATGGCCCAACGCCATGGGAAGGTGTCATTAGAGATGCATGATCCATGCCGTGGTGCAGACATCAGGAAGGATGACTTCATGCTGGGCCCAAGCTCCCTTTGCACAGGCACCCATCCAGCAAGCCCACACCAGCTTCCCCATCACAAGCTTTGCTATCAGAGCTGGTCTCCAGCGACTTGCTGATCCAAGACACTGTCTCCCCGTGCTTGGGCACTGCACGCCACGGCTCGAGCAGCCCCTCATGCTCACATTGCCATTTCAAACTGCTCCATCCACTTCCTCTTCATTTCCTCCGTCTTGCAGAAGAACTGGAAACCCTGCTTCCCCTGAAGGTGAATTAGGTAGAAGCCGTATGACCACTGCAAAAGAAAACGAGAGAGCTGATGGCACCATGATGCTCCCGGCACCTGAGCAGCAAAATGCACAGCGCTTTTAGTCAGCTGTCTTAATAACCTGCTCTCAGTGCCGGCCCCTCTCCCTTCTTCTAAAGAACTGCTCAACCTTTGCAAAGTAACAGCAGGGAAGGAGGAAGGAGAGCTCCGTGTTTCTCTAACACATCACAGCTAATGATGCCTGAATCAGCTCGGCACTGTGCACGAGGCCAAATAGGATTTTATGGTGGCAGATGAGAGCGCCCAGATTTTTCTGCTCCAGTGGATCCTCCCCAGCCATTATATCTCTCCCTGACAGCGACTGACAGCCCAGGAGGAACATCTGACCTGCCCACTGCACATATGCTCTGCCTGTCTCATTACAACAGCGCGCAGAAAAACAGGAGAGAAAATTGTGTGCTTTGCTTACCATTTTTCCATGGGACTAGGAAGCATAGGAGAGCAAAGTGGAAATATATTTTAATTAAAACGCAAAGCTAGCAGCATTTCTTCAGCATCCAAGTGGCAAAATTCGGTCTTCCTACCCAAATGTCACTTATCCCATCTGTGCAATGCCTCTTCCCATTGCATCTAAGTGGATTAAGCTAATGGGTCTTTGCTAAACCGATAGCTGGGAGAGTTTCCTTCGTGGCTGCAGACTAAGTCTCAAACCACCAGCAAAATGATGTTCCTTCAGTGGCAAGCATGCTCTGAGAGCTGATCTTGGCAGGCTGGCTGGCAATGCTCATGCTACCTTCCCAGGCGTGACCCATGGGAGCGAGAGCATCCGGATGGACCTTCCCTCCCCGCCCTCCTCTCTGCCCTGTCCCGTCTGACATTTGCTCCCTGCTAGCAGGCCAGAAACCAGGGAGCAGCTTCCTCTCTCCTAACTCCAATCATCCCACTTTCTTCAGGGCTGTTTTGCCAGAGCAGAGGTCAAGGATCAAGCCCAGCCCCACATTAATAAACATTTCCCAACACTCTGTAAGGCTGCCCTGAAAGCTGAGCATTTATTTTCCAGCTTTTTGCAAGGTCTCTTTCTATTTTAAAAGGCTAATGGGAGCTTACTACCTAAGGAGTGGTCCAAACAGCTCCAAAATGCTCTCCAGCAGAGCTAATACCCAGTCCACCTACCTTTTTAATGTCCTTGTTATTCATAGGATCGTCAGTCATCTTGTGGAAGAGCAGCTCAATAATTTCTTTCAGCTCATAATTGTATCCTTTCCTTTTGCAGACGATCACCACTTTATCGAATAAAAATAAATACCTGCCCAAAGCAAGCAAATAAACAAGCAATCCAGTCAAACATCTCATTAAAGTCCCCACTCAAGGGGAAGAGCTTCCCAGCGAGTGCAGCTCAATGTTCTAACCACACCATAATTTCACACTGATGGCAGCTTCTATTAGTGCAACTCTAGGCAATAATTGAATAAATGAGCAGAGGGGGAATTGCCAAATGAAGGCACATTTAGTTTGGGAAAGCTTCTGAGAGCTGTTGCTCACCTACCTGTCTTGCTTGGTGTGGTTGACTATGGAGCGAACCTTCAGCTCACCGTCGATCTTCGGCCTGCCGAACTCCTCCAGTTTCACTTGCTGCAGAAAACAAAGCAGGGCTGGGATCACACAATGTTTTGGAGAGGTGGAAACCCAAACCTGCCTGGATCTCATGGTGTGCTGGGAACATCCCCACCAGCCCTGCCTTGAGCTGCTGAAGCTTCCAGAACAAGGGGAGCCTGTGCATGAGCATGTCCCTGGCGTCATGAAAGGGACAACAGGAGATCCCTGGAGCTCCAGCACTTGCATCCCAGGGCAAGGCTCAGCTGTTAAAGCATTTTTTGCAAGGTTTGGGATCCAGAGAGCAAAACCCTCACACACACACAAAAGAAAAAAAAAAAAAAAAAAAAGCAGCTTTTTTCCAGGGGTTTCCACAAAACCAGAATCAGGGGCTCTTGCAGTTTTGATCCCCATTCTCAACCAAGGCTGAAAATTGTGGGGAGGCTGGAACCCAAGCCAAGGTTTTGGGTGGTTTGTCTTTCAGCTCAAAAGCCCTTGAAAGGTTTCGTGGTTCAGCATGGCCACTGAGCCAGGGGAATCAGTCCCCTTGCACAGTTCTTGTAGGAGAAAAAACCAACATTGTGAAGCATCATCACTGGTCAGGAAAATAAGTATCTCCCACAGCTGTATGTATTTCACTGCCGTGCCAACAGGCCCTGCAGACACAACACCAACCGCTCCACACCATCCCACCCAGTGCAGTGAGAGGAGACCCCAAGCAGAATGTGCATGGGATTGATGTATGGGCAGCAGTGACTGCTCTGCTCTCATCTCATCTCCTGCACCTCAAGGAGGAGGAGTGGCTGCTTCATGCCCCCATTTATGTTCCCATTTTTATGGAGGATGATGTCTGATGGTTCATACAGATCAGGATTATCATGACTGCTGCAATTCAAACCTGCAAGCTGCAACAACCCATATCCCACTAGAGAAATTTTGCAGGTTTCTGTTGAAAATTAAGGATTTTCTCTCCATCTGTTAAATAACCATCAATTAAAAGTTCACTGTTTTCAAGTGAAGTCAAAGCTTAAAGTTCCCCCAAGCCAAGGACCTCTCCAGGAAGCCCTTTGGGGTGGGCAGCCCCTGTCATCTCCCTCCATCAGTCCTTTTGAAGCACCTCAGGTGTCAGCACCCAAAGTGCATTACCCCAGCATAAAGTGTGACAGCAGAGCAGCTGCACCCACAGCTGCCCAACCCTCCTCTCCCACCCTCTGGCAAATGGAGGGGTGGAAAGCTCGTTAGCTTGAAGGTTTGCCACTGAATATTAAGTGAACGGGCTTGTTCTGGGCTATGGTGAGTGATGGGTTGCACAGGGTGGGCTGGGGCACAGTAAAGGGACTAAGTGTTTGCTACTTCTGCAGTCTGGAGGATGAGATTCTCCTTAAAATATCTGGTTGAGATTTTATGGGCATTAGGTGTCTATTACATGTGCCCATCTCCTCCAAACAGGCCTTGGGACTGCTTCAGTCAACCTCTGTCCTCTTAAGAGCAAAAAACAACCCACTTTAAATAGCAGATAGTGAATCTGGGGAATTCTTGGGTCCCTCCTACATGAGAAAGAGTTGGAGAAACATTCTTCATGCTACACCCCCAAGAGAAGTCACCATCCATCACAGCCAAATCACTCTTGTAATGCAGCAACCACTTCTGGATCATCAGCAAAACAATACTGTCCATGATGAGGGAGAGTCTGAACAGACAGGGATCTTTCTTGGCGGTAGCACATCAGATTCAGTAGTAATTGCACAGAAAATGCAGATATGTGAACAATAACCAAATGAAAGTTGAGAGCGAGAGGATTTTCCAACTTACCAGATTTTCTATAGAGCTCTGAAATTCACTTATTTTCTTTAAAGTCTCTTTGTCCCTCTTTACTTCATTTATGTACATGGCCAAGTCCTTAAAAGAAAAGTGAGCATTGGCTTTTATTTTCCAGATAAAAATAATACCTTAGGCAAGCAGAAAACACACAACCCTGGCTCCCAAAGTCTCACTCCCCCTCTGCCCTCAGGAGGCAGACCAGGGTTCAAGCAGCAGCTCAGGACCCTGAGCTCAGGCTGTTTGTACTTGTGCTGCCGAACCAGGCGGGAGCTGCAATTTTTATCATTTCCCAGAAGAGGGCAATGGATGAATCCAGTGCGGCACAACAAACCCGACCCACGGCTTTCACCTGGCGAGCAGCCAGCCAGCCCCTGCCTTTGCACCTCTGCCCCAGCAGCACCCTTCCCTCCCAGCTTTCACCACAACTCCCTCCATCCCCCTGGATACAAAAGCTGGGAGCCAGTCTCTGCTGTCAAAACATCCCCATCTGTACAATAACTGCTTCAGACACCCGGCTGCACATTAGCTGTGAACAGCATTTGATCTGGCTCTGCCCCAGTCGCTTCCAGCTGACCTCCCTGGGTGCTCCCAATTGCACCAGAGCCCTGGAATATTCATGCTCTGTCCTCCCAAGTGACACCCTGTGACAACATCCCCCAGACCACGTCTGGGTCTCCAAGATCTCCCACCACACAAAGGCGATGTTATAAAATGAGACACTTGATGGAGCTTGTTCAGCCCTGAAAAATCCCCTGCTTACCCAAATTTTGACCCATCAAAGAGGAAGAATCCTATCCCGTTGCTTAGCAGTATCTAAAGGGTGAGGGTCAAAAGGATGGGGCCAGACTCTTGTCAGTGGTGCCCAACAACAGGACAAGGGTCAACAGGCACAAACTGGAACCCAGGAGAGTCCATCTGAATGTGAGGAAAATCTTCTTTGCTGTATGTCAGAGCCTGACCCAGGCTGCCCAGAGAGGCTGTGGAGTCTCCTCTGGAGAGATTCCAAACCCTCCTGGACACTGAGATGCTGGGCCCCCCACTCTGGGTGACCCTGCTGGAGCAGGGGGTGGACAAGATGATCTCCAGAGGTCCCCACCATGCTGGGATTCTGGGATCTCTTCCACTAAACCAACTTCTTACGTCCTTCCAAGCCTATTTTCTGTGCCTGTTTGCTTCTTATCTGCTCCCTGCCTCCTTGTCCTCAACAATAGCTCTTGTCAAGTTGGATTAAATTTGAACATGGGATTTTTTTAAGACATCCCCCACGGGTCAGACCTTCCTCAGCTTCCCAACATAAGAAGGGTTAATCACAGATGATAATCACAATTCTTCATGACAATACTTATAACATCACAAAATACCCCACCGGGCCAGTGGCAGGGATGGTTATGAAGAATGACAAAGCCAAAAGCTTTATGAAGCAGCATGCTCCATCACGCTTGAGTTTTTGCTCCCTCCTGCTGAACAGGTCGCCTGCTACGCAAAAGGGAAAAACAATCCCAGGATTGACTGTGACTGGAAACAGCAAGAGCAATGTGCAAACCAGGACTGCTGGATTTAACTAGCAACTCGTTTCACTCCCACCATCACAGAACGGTTTGGGTGGGAAGGGATCTTTTAAGGTCATCTAGTTCCAACCCCTCTGCCATGAGCAGGGACACCTCCCCCTAGAGCAGGTTGCTCAGAGACCTGGCCAACCTCACCTGGAATGGTGCCAGGGATGGGGCATCGACCACCTCTCTGGGCAACCTGGGACAGGGTCTCACCACCCACCTCTGGAAACAATTTCTTCCTTCTCTCCAGTCTAAATCTTCCCCTCTTTTAGTTTAAAGCCAACACTCCTTGTTCTGTCACAACAGGCCCTGCTAAAAAGTCTATCCCCATCTTTCTGACAGGCCCCCTTCAAGTACTGAAGGAACACAATAAGGTCTCCCTGGAGACTTCTCTTCTCCAGGCTGAAGACCCCCAACTCTCCCAGACTGGCCTCCCCGCATCGCTGGGGCTCCTCTGGCCCTGCTCAAACAGGTCCCTCACTGTCTCTGCTGTGCTGAGGACTCCAGAGCCAGACCCAGCACTGCAGGGGGGGTCTCACCAGAGCAGAGCAGAGGGGCAGAATCCTCTCCTAGCCAGGCTGCTGGGGATGCAGCCCAGGACAGAGTTGGCTTCTGGGCTATGAATGCACATTACGAGGTCACCTCCACCACCCGTTGGTTCAGTTCTGCACACAGGTGGAGGGTCAGTACCCGCACCAAATACCCTCATGTGCCATTTTTTGGTGTAAATCCTGCCCCTGCTTTCTGCAAACGACCACCTTTGCAAAATAAGAAGGTGGTGAACCCCTTTGGGAAG